>CM071866.1:7134165-7154802 GCA_036759665.1 Gynandropsis gynandra | reverse complement strand
TGGGGGGTTTTCCCGTGGTTGTCGGGTTAGGAAATTCTCGTTGGCCGCCAGTGACCGGCCGCCGGTGGGAGCAGGATTGACTGGTTAGGGTTACGATTCAGTGGGGATCAGTCCTCATATTTGATAGATTTCATCGATATAACATTATTTAATAAAGGTTAAGGGTTAGGATTTTCGTTTTATATTTATCTTTTATACTAGTCTGATCACAATTTGTTATAATTTTACTTTATTTGTACAAATTTAAAAATTATCGTATATGTTTGGATGTTATGAGGTTTTATCCAATATACATGCCAAGATAATAAATGTGAGCTTTTTTTTTTTAAGAAAACAAGACTTTGTACTTATAACTTATAGATTATAATGAAGATTGCATTTTGCAATCTTAAGTAATTAACGATTATAAAATAGTAAAAACAAGTTGTTTATCTTGTTTTCGAGGACTAGCTATATCATAGCTAATTGGTTGGTTTTGTTAACACTATTACATTCAATATTCACAATTCATCATATTTTCCTCTTGTTGGTTTAGTATTGTACTTGTACGTTAACCCATCAAACTATAATTTCTCATGTTTGACCAAACTTAGTCTAACTTACTTATCTTGTAAAAAAATAAAAAAAGCTATATACCACATTTGTTGCTTATGGATGGTGAGAATAAATAGATTTAAATTCATACGTGCATGAATTATAAGGAGAGATTTAATAATTCTAATTTAAGTTTTACGTACTTTTGTAACATAGCAAGAAGGTACCTAGAGTTATTAATGTCGTCAATTACGTGTTGGGTCGTGAAGCTTTACAATATGAACTGTAAAGTGAATGTCATATGGGAAATTGGAAGCACGTGGAAGGTAGAGGAATCTGCAGGGCAATTGTCAATTTCATGGACCCATTTCCCCTCCATTAGGGTATATATATATATATATGTGTATGTATGTATGTATATATGTTATATGTTAAAATTTTAAATTGATTTTTTGTTGAATTATTACAGATTGGTTTTAGATGATAGAATATAGACATTAGAGAGATAACATATTAAAATTTTACATTATTTAAAATTGATTTACACGTTCATTAATCTCTATATTATATAAATTATATATATATACACACACGAATTGCTCCTATATATATACACGAATTGCTCATAGCTATGTGAATACGAGATAAATAAATATTTGAAAATAAAAATGACAAGACGTTGCCCAAAATGTAATCCTTTACCAAGAACCTATCAATTCATCTAGCACTTGTTTCTTTTGCACCAAAATGGATAAATCCATTTGGTTATGAGAAGGAGGTCTCTTTTACTTTTACAATATGTTTATTGATACAATACGATTTCGTAGAATAATAACGGTTAAAGAGTTTTCATTGAATGATGATGCAGACATTAGTATACAAAATCATAAATAATCATTAAATATAATAGAAAAGAATCTTATTAAATACCTTAAATATTACAGGAGAAAACTCAAAAACATCATAAATTAAGACCCATTATTACGAATACTGCCTATTTATTCAGTTTATCAAATCTAAACCTAGCTCAAAAGTCTTCTTCCGGCTTTGGTCAGGATACAATACATTTACGTAACTGTAACAGAAAAATGAAGTAATAAAAAAATTATAAATAATTGAACTCAACTCAACCTATTATTCTCGTTATTTTAATCTATTATCCCTCCAAATACTTTAACCTTCATGCATCATAATACTGCCACGAAATTATAAATACAACAAAAAAATAGAGGTCAACAAAGGTGAGAATATGAACGAAACTATACAAAGGTTTCAGATTTCACGTCTATTCTCTTAAAAATAATTATTAAATATAAAAAATAGATAAGAAATAAATATGTCATTAATTTTCGTACGTGAAAAACACACGGTTTGAGAGTTTTTCGAGATAAAAGATTGTTTCAAAGTTGAGAGTAAGAAGCGAGAGAGAATTTCAAAATTAAGAGTAAGGATCGAGTTCAAAGTAAGTAAGAAGGAAAATTCAAGTTGAGACCTATTACACATATATTTGTATATATTCTTGCAAATATTACGCATATATTTGCATATATTCTTGTATATATTTTTTTCCTTATTCTCGGACGTTTGTTTGTTTTGGAAAGAGTCCGAAAGAGACTCAATTTGTACCGTGTATATATGTTTGATGCATGAGAATGAAAAACCTAAGGTTGAATTTCACAAGATTGTCACGGTATCAGAGCTACTGTGACGACCACCGTTTTTTTCTTTCTTACCACAAATCATGACACCGACCAAAGTTGGTGACATAGGAGGTGTCGCGGCTGGCACCCAGGATGATTCTTCGGCGAGCATGGCGTCGGAGAAAGAAAAGGGATCCGCGACTAGGTTCTTGCGGGAGAACACGACTGTTTCTTGCGGGAGAACATGACTGTTGCTCCATTTTATCTTCACCCGGTGATCACCTCGGCATGGTGATCTCGACGGTGGAGTTAACGAACGACAACTACGACACTTGGGCCGACTCGCTTCGAAACGCTCTAAGCGCGAAGAAGAAATTGGCGTTTCTTGATGGACGACTCCCGATTCCTCTTATGAAATCCCCTGATTATGATGATCGGAAGGGCGGAAATTCCATGATAAGTGCGTGGATTATGAACACGATATTTCCCTCCGTCGGTTTCGCATTCACCAGCAATGTCAAGGATCTGTGGGAGAATATTCGTTGTCGAATGTCACTCAGAACATTTCTCCTGTCTATCAGCTTCGAAATGATATCAAAAATTACAGACAGAAAACATGAATATCTGTGTTCGAGTATTTCACGAAGCTCTCTCATATGTGGCAAGAACTTGAAAATTACAAACCCTTCAAAGATTGTCCCTGTATCGAGGATCACATCCGAGAGAGGCAGCAATATCGCTTGATGGTATTCCTCATGGACTTGGATAGCAAGAAATTTGGACTGTGCGCACAAATATATTAAGTGTTACTCCGGATCTTGATTCCGCTTATTCCATCGTGGTAGATGCTGAACGACCACTCAATGTCATCGCAACCCAAGAATATCGACCTGTGGTCACAGATTTTCCGGTGCAGACCCAGCCTATACATGCTCCGTCTCTTGCCGCAGTAGTTCGAGGACGTGACGACTCGCTTCTTTGTTCCCACTGTGGGAAAACAGGGCACACGACTACCACGTGCTACAAACTTCACGGTTATCCCGACTGGTGAGGCGAGAAGAGCACTAGCGACTGCGGGCGAGGGAGAGGAACGAGGCAGATTGGGGGACGTGGGCATGGCAGGGCACTAGCCAATTATGCTCACGCGACAAGGGTCAATACAGGCGGCAATTTTGTTTCGGGAACTCCAAATCAACAAGCCAGTCCAATACCGGGTTTCAGCACAGAACAAGTGACTGCATTGGTGACATATCTTACCTTGCAAACGTTTAACTCCTTCGATCGTCTCTCCGGTAAGACTCTAGTCACTGATTTTTATTGACTTTGGAGCCTCTCATCACATGACAGATGATTTGGTCTCTTGACCAATGTGCGGGATATTTTTTGCACATCCCATCGACTTTCCTGATAAATCCTACACGGAAGCTTCACACGTTGGTGACGTTATTATCACCGAAAATATGATTCTTACTGACGTGCTCTATGCTTCATCGCTTCGTTGTACCTTGGTCTCGGTTGCAAGACTTGTTAGCTCTAACACGTGCTCTGTCACGTTCTTTGACTCGTATTGTGTGAAACAGGAACGTTCCACAAGGACCTTGGTTGGAGCGGGTAGAGTGTGTGATGGGGTGTTCAGATTTTGTCATGCATCGTCTTCCTCTGCATATCATTTGTCTGTTGGAGAGAAACGAGAACTGTGGCATCGATGGTTTGGACATCCATCAGAGAAAGTTTTCTTGCGTATGTCAGATTATTTGGGTTTATCTAGTTTTTCTACGAATAAGACTTTTCCATGTCATGTTTGCTTCAAAGCAAAACAGATTCGAAATATTTTTCCCGAATTTTATAATAAAGCTGTTGATTCTTTTGATCTTGTGCATTGTGATATTTAGGGACCATATCCTTTACCTACTAAACGAGATGACCGATATTTCTTGACCATAGTTGATGATCACTCACGAGCCACTTGGATCTATCTTATGAAGGCCAAAAGCCAGGTGGTTCAGTTTCTTCAGAATTTTTGTGCAATGACTCTCAAGCAATTCGAGAAAAATATCAAGATTATAAGATCGGACAATGGCTCTGAATTCGTCCGTTTTACGAGTCGTCAGGTATTCTGTATCAAACTTTGTCTGTTGACACACCTTAACAAAATGGACGTGTGGAATGAAAACATCAACACATATTAAACGTCGCCCGCTCTATTCGGTTTCATGCTAATCTATCTATTGAGTTTTGGGTTGATTGTGTGCTCGCGGCAGTGTACCTTATCAACCGCACACCACCCCCGCTCCTTGACAACAAAAGTCCGTACGGGGTAATATTTCGGAAGGCTCCATCATATGAACAACTCCGTGTTTTTGGCAGCTTATGTTATGTACACTACAAGTCTCCTAATCGTGACAAGTTTACTGAACGGATCCGGAAATGTATCTTCCTAGGCTACCCAGACCGGAAAAAGGCATGGAGGGTATACGATATGGAACAAGAAGAATATTTGATATCCCGCGATGTGGTCTTCCACGAAGACATCTTTTCGATTGCCAGTACAACCTCGCCGGTCACAACCACAAAGCCTCGTCTTTCTTCATTGAGATCTCCATTGTCAAGCACATCTGATGATTTCTTCGGGTTCTACCTTGTTAAGGATTTGGTTCTGACGGGGGGCTCGGCCACTGATACAAGTTCTCGCACACCTGATTCCTCGTGTGTCCACCTCGTGGATCCACACGATGCTTCTCGATCCTTGCCTTTGAACTCGTCTCCGGATGTCCCATCTTCTTTATCACGCCAAACTATGATCCCTCGGGGTCCAGAAACGAACACGGACCGACTCCAGTTGTCGTGCCACCTACAGACGCAGAGGAGTTGGGTAAAGGGCATCGGAAGAAGTTTCAGTTTGTTATGCTGAAGCCCTACGTCACCTACTCCATGACATCACCCCCTCTACGACACACACTCTCTCGTCTCCAGGATCTGTCCTCAGGTTCGTTCTCGTATCCCATCCCACAATATAACACATGTGATTCTTTTTATGCGAACCATCGTGCCTTCTTATCTGCATTCTTAGACACAACGGAGCCCCGATCCTATAATGAAGCCATTTGTCACCCAAAATGGCGGGAAGTTATGAACGAGGAGATTGTCGCTCTTGAGAACAATGGTACGTGGACATTAAACACTTACCACTGGGAAAGAAAACAATTGCCTGCAAGTGGATTTACAAAATCAAACACAAATCCGAAGGATCCATCGAATGCTATAAAACACGGTTGGTAGTGCTCGGGAACCATCAGAAAAAGGAATTGATTACACATAGACATTTGGCCCAGTAGCAAAAATGACTTTGGTTCGCACATTTTTTATCATTGCAGTGATCCGCAATGGGGACGTACACTATATGGACGTTCACAATGCATTCTTACATGGGGACTTAGAAGAGGAGGTCTACAGCGCCTTCCATCGGGTTTCTCATCATCTACAACTAATCAGGTGTGTCGACTTCGAAAATCGTAATATGGAATTTGCCAGGCTCCTCGATGCTGGTTTGAGAAATTATCAACTGCTCTTCTGGAATTTGGATTCACACGCTCTTACGCCGACTACTCCATATTTTCCTACCATATCGGGGATGTTAAGATGTATGTAATTATCTATGTGGACAATCTTCTTGTGGGTGGAAATGATCTCGCGGCCATCACAAAGTTCAAGTCCTACTTGAGCAACTGCTTTCGCATGAAGGACTTCGGACCTCTCAAGTACTTCCTTGGCATCGAGGTTGCGTGAAACGCTAATGTGACCTACCTCTCACAAAGGAAGTATGCTTTGGAAATTGTCTCTGTTGTGAACTCTTGGGTGCAAAACCGGCTTCCACTCCACTTGAACAGAACCATGGGCTTCTCTCGTCCACTGTAGACTTGCCTGAGGACCCCGAGTCGTACCACAGACTCGTCGGCCGTTTGGTGTATTTGGCGGTCACACGACCAGACCTGTCCTACTCATTTCATGTGCTTGACCAGCAGAGGACCATTGGCATGCCGCATTACATGTTTTTCGATATCTCAAAAGGTCTCAATGACAAGGTATTTTGCTTCGCTCAAACAGTTCAATGTCCTTGACGGCCTACTACAACTCGGAATTGGTACTTGCTCCGTCTCACGACGTTCCCGCACTGACTATATTATTTTTTTGCGTGACTCTCCTATTTCATGGAAGACCAAGAAACAGACGACTCAATCTTTCTCCTCGACCGAAGCGAAATACCGGGCGATGGCGTTCACGTGTAGAGAGTTCAAATGGCTGCACGAAATTCTGCGCCAGTTTGCTATCAAGGTTCCACCGACTCATCTTCACTGTGATACTCAGGCTGCACTTCACATTTCGGGGAATCCTATTTATCACAAGCGGACAAAACATATCGAGATCGATTGCCATTTTGTCCGCGAAGAGATCAAGGCGAGACGAGTCACGACGTCTCATCTACGCACGATAGAACAACTAGCGGATACCTTCACTAAGGCTCTTAGACGACAACAATTCGACTACATTCTCCGCAAGTTGGCCATTCACAACTTACATGCACCAACTTGAGCGAGGGTATTACACATATATTTGCAAATATTACGCATATATTCTTGCAAATATTACGCATATATTCTTGTATATATTCTTTCCCTTATTCTCAGACATTTTTTTGGAAAGAGTCCCAAAAAGACTCAACTTGTACCGTGTATATATGTTTGATGCATGAGAATGGAAAACCTAAAGTTGAATTTTACAATATTGTTAAGACCAAGGTAATTTTGAAGTGAGAAAAAATAACAAGAATCAGTAGTGAAGAAGAGAGCACGAGTCAATCTTCAATGGCGATTGTAAGTGGATCATTTCTAGGGTTTTACGTTGCAGGCTGTTGAAAGCAAAATTGTTTGTTGATTTGAAATTAGTGTGAGTCTCAGTGAGTCTGTTGAGTCTCAGTGAGTCACTTGAGTCTCATTGGGTCACAGATTGTCATCGAGTTGCACAATCGCAGTGGGTCACAAAGTCTCATCGAGTCGCACGATCATACTGGGTCATTGGGTTTCAAAGGTCGCTTGAGTCGCAAGGATTTATTGAGTCTTATTGAGTCGCAAGGGTCGCTTGAGTTGCAAGGGTTGCTTGAGTCTTATTGCATCGCTTGAGTTTAAGAGGGTTAGGAGTCTCAGTGAGTCGCTTGAGACTCATGACCCTTTTCGACTCAAGCGACTCATTGGGTCTCATGGATTGCTTGAGTCTCATTGAGTCACAAGGGTCACTTGAGTCGCATGGGTGGCTTGAATCACATGGATTGCTCTTGTCTCATTATGTCGCTTGAGTCGAAAAGGGTTAGGAGTATCAATGAGTTGCTTGAGACTCATGACCCTCTTCGATTGAAGTGACTCATTGGGTGTCTAGGATCACTTGAGTCGCAAGGGTTGCTTGAGTCTCATTGAGTTGCAAGGGTCGCTCGAGTCATATAGGTCGCTTGAGTCCCTTAAGTTGAAAGGGTCGATTGAGTCGCAAGGGTCGTTTGAGTTGCAAGGGTCACTTGAGTCGCATGGGTCACTTGAGTCGCTTGGGTCGCTTGATTCACATAGGTCGCATGGGTCGTTTGAGTCGCATGTGACGTTTAATTCGCAAGGGTCAATTGAGTCGCAAGGGTCACTTGAGTCGGTAGAAGTCTACTGTATTCTTAATTGTTCATTTTATAGGCGTCGCCAAAGCCGAAGTTTCTTTATGAATTCAAGCACATAGACAGAATGCCAAAGATCACAACTAAGTTTTATCCTCACGAGACAATAAAGAAGTTGAGAGGAATCTTAGATGAATATGAGTTGCATTACTTCGACAAGGAGTCACAATTTAGGCATTTTTTCATTTCCAATGTGAGTTCACATTAGCGAAGGTTCAAATGTATATCCTACTAAATCGCTTTGTGACTGTACGGGACAAGAAGGAGTTTTGGTTCATCGTAAATAGTGTTCCCATCTGGTACTCTATAGTGGAGGATGCTCTAATACCGGATTGAACTGCGGACCCTATCCCAGTCGATGAGAGTCCAAAAGGGGTGATACATTCAGGCTGAAGAATTTCGGTCGTGGAAAGGTTATCACCTTAAAAGTGAGTGAAAAGCTTGTGAATGTGAAGAATTTCGTCGACCAGGCGAGGTTGGCAACTTTGATGTTGTTGGGGCAAGTTTTGTATCACAAGCCTTCAGCATACAACTTTATCAGCCATAATCTCATTGACATTATTGATGACTTGGAATTTTGTGAAGGCTTTCCATGGGGGCTTTACACATTCAAGAAGCTTGTGGCTACTTGTACAAGCACGTTAGCGGGGAATTATCGAAACCAAGATGGCATTATGCGGTTTCATGATCCCACTAATGTTAAGTAATATATATTATTCGAATAACACGAATATTTTTGTACTTTTTGTATTCTTATAATTTTGTTTTAATGTTTTAGTTACTTCCATTCGAAATCATCCTTAGTTTGGATGGAAAAATATGGTATGTTGATGTTATGGATGTCAATCCATCATGCCTAAGGATGTGCAAGAAGAGGGTTAAATCCAATTTTAACCCGAAGTATGTAGACGTGATGAGGCAGATTGGAGATTATAAGATAACAATTACACGAGGATCACAAGGGTCATAATGGTTATTTTTTGTTTTTCCAAGATATTTGAAGTATTCTTCGTGCTGAACACGAAGAGGAACCTTTACTTTTTATCTGAAGGATTACGAGGGATGCAAAGATCTCGATGTTCAGATATTGGTGGAACATCTACATAGAAATCCAAAGTGTATTTGTTAGGAGGATATCCGTAAGCAAGAACTGCTGACGCGAAAAGCAGCTCTCGGTGATAATTAGAAGGGGAAAGGAAAGGGGACTAAGAGGAAGAAGAACATGGGTGAAAAAGCAATAGAGGTTGTAGATGTTCCACCCATATCTGAAGCCGATAAAGAGGAAGGATGTTTAGGTGGTATTGAAGCTGATGAAGAAAGAGATGTGATGTTAAAGTTGAAGCTGAAGGAGAAGGTGATGATGAAGCTGAAGCTGAAGGAGAAGAAGTTGCAGTCCCTTTGATACTGGAGCAGAAATTAATAAAGGAAATAAAAAAGTCGGAGGTCAAAATCATCAATGTCGTAAGAGACCTTCTAACAGATGTCGCGTTTCATTTGCCTAATCCAAATCAAAGGTGGCAAATCCCAAAGGTGCTGATAAGGTAAAATGAAAGTCTGCCAAGAAAGATTCGAGCACCAGACACCAATCTTCTGGCATTATGAGAGATGATGATTTTGAATTCATTCGACGACCATATCCAGTATCAAGAGAACATCTAAGCGAAGAACCGATGGAGTCGGGGGCTGAAAATGAGTCTAGACATGACTTAGAAGAGGATTTGGAAAATATTTTAAGATTAATTGAAAATATTAAATATGATGCCAATATTCCTCTCATTGAATACATTTCCGAAGAGGTTACTGTAGTGGTTGTTCCTGTCGAAATTCCACCAGGTAAGTAATATTGAGTCAAAAAGGTCATTTGAGTCAAAAGGTAGCATGAGTCGGCATGGGTAGCATGGATTGCATGGATCGCTTAGGTCGCATGGGTCGCATGGGTCATTTAGGTTGCATGGGTCGCATTGGTCGCAAAGGTCTCATGGGTCGCAAAGGTCTCATGGGTCGCAAGTCGCATGGGTCGAAAGTGTCACATGGGTTGCATATGTCCCAATGGTCGCATATGTTTTTGGGGTCACATCAATGTCACGAAGGATGAGTCTAATGAATAAATTAATTTTTATGCCGATGTTGCCTTTGGTGTTCCGGAGGAGGTTCCTGCCGAGGATACTCCAATGAGTCTTGTTGAAGAGATCGCTGCTGATGTTAGTGCTGGGAGAACTGCAGAAGTTCAAGTCAAAGAGGTTCAAGTACCACCAAGTAAATAATATTGGGTCACAAAGTTACAAGGGTCGCATATGTCCCATGGGTCACAAGGGTCCCATATGTTGCATGGGTCGCATGGGTGGCATATTTCCAAGGATCATATAGGTCGTATATGTCCCATGGGTCACGAAGGATGAGTCTAATGAAGTAATTTTTATGTAGATGATGGAGCTTTATCGGACGAGTCTGATAGTCCAACGGTAATTAAACGAAATTTAAGACCACGGAAGGCAAGACATGAGCCATATGTTGAACCTCGATCGGAGAAAAGAACAAAAATAGTTGGGGAATAAAACCCACGAGGTGGACAAATAACAAGGGCAATGAGAAGAAAGGGGAGAAGGTGAGGGCGAGGGAAAGTTGTTGCTTCAAAATATATGGGTGAAGAACCCGTAAAAGAGGTGGTTCAAGAACCCGCAGAAGAAGTGGTTCAAAAACCCACAGAATAAGTGCTTCAAGAACCCGCAAAAAAGGCGGTTCAAGAATCCGCAGAAGAATTAATTTATGATGAAACCTCACGAAGAGCGTTGGTGGATATCTGACCTAGATTATCCCAGGGGCCAGAGTTTTCAGAAATCAAATTAAAGGCTGACGTATGGATTGAAGATGATATAATTTTTTTAACCTTTAGTCAAGAAAGTCACAAAATTCACAAGGGTTATTTTGGTTCATGTGTGTTAATTTTGTTGCACCAATTGAATGAGCGTTGTTAAAGTTGTATGGTCGCGTCAGCAGATTCGAAGCACTATAACTGAATTATTACATTTGTCATATTGCTTTTCATGCAGATGCTAACGATGTGGATGTGCAAGGATATGGAAGCATTGTCGGAAATTCCTAATGATTATTTGGATGACATATATCCATTCAGAAGTAAGTTAGAACCAATGGATCAGTACGATGGCTTGGTCTCAATTTTAAATATTCCATCAACTGAAATCAATATATGCCTTGTCATTGGGTAGCCATGACAGTGGATTTCAAATCCCGATGCATCACGATATACGACTGCCAGAGAAGGTTGAAGGAGTCACATATCGATCCGGCGATGGAGATTATAAGAACAACTTTGCCTAAGATGTTCCAACTCGGACGGTTTTACTCCTTGTCTTTTGGAGCAGATAAATGGCAGTACAAGTATTATGAAGGTCTGTCATAGAACAAAAGTGTGAGTGACTATGGTGTTTATGCCTTTAAATTCTTAGAAGCCGTTATATTGAAAAGAAAATGGAAGTTCCCCGAAATTTGGACGAGAATATTGTTTCCATGCGTGAGAAGATGGATGCTGATGTATTTTCGAATAAAAGAAATACCCTTATACCCCGAGACTAATGGAATCCCATCATGTCACCCTTGAACTTGATTCATATTACTTGTAAAAAACTTGATATTTTTTTTAATTTGATTTGTATTTGTTTGAACTTGATTTGCATGGGTCGCATATGTTGGTTCACATACTAGGTCGCATGGTCACAATGGTTGAAGGGGTCTAATGGATCGCAAGGGTCTAAGGGTATCAAGGGTCACAAACGGTCCAAGGGTCGCAGGGGTCAAAGGGTCACAATGGTCGCAGTGGCAGATGGGTCGCAAGGGTCAAAGGGTAGCAATGCTCAAAAGGTCACAAAAGGTCCAGGGGTCAAAAGGGTCAAATGGTCACAAGGTTCCAAGGGTCGCAAGGGGTCAATAGGTCGCACGGGTCAAAGAGTCACAAAGGGTCCAAGGGTTGCAGGGGTCAAAGGGTCGTAGGGGTCAAAGGGTCGCAAAGGGTTCAAAGATCGCATGGGTCAAAAGGTCACAGGGGTCCAAAGGTCGCAAGGGTGGCAAGGGGGTCAAAGGGCCGTAGGGGTCAAAAGGTCGCAAGGGGTCCAAAGGTTGTAAGGGGTCAAATGGTCGCAGGGGTCCAAGGGTCGCAAGGCTTAAAGGGTCGCACGGGTCCAAGGGTTGTAAGTGTCCAAGGCTCCCAAGGGGTCCAAGTGTCGTAGGGATCCAAGGGTTGTAAGTGTTGCAATGGCCACAACGCTCAGAGGGTAGCAGGGGTCAAATGGTCGCAAGGGGTCCAAGCATCATAAGGGTCAAAGGGTCACAAGGGGTCCAAGGGTCACAAGTGGTCAAAGGATCGGTCAAAAGGTCGTAGGGGTCAAAGGGTCGAACGAGACCAAGGGTTGCAAGGGATCCGAGGGTCACAAGGGGTCCGAGGGTCATAAGGGTCCAAGGGCTGCAAGGGTCGCAATGGTTGCAAGGGTCAAAGGATAGCAAGGTCAAAGGGTCGCAAGAGTCAAAGGGTCGCAAGGGGTCCAAAGGTCACAAGGGGTCAAAAGGTCGCAAGGGTCAAATAGGTTGCATGGGGCACATGAGTCGCGTATGTTGGCGTATGTTGGGTCACAATAATATTAAATCTAGAATAATAGTAAATCCACAAAAATAATGATAATAAAAATAATAGTAAATCCACAAAAATACCGATAACAACAATAATAGCAAATCCACAATAATAGTGAAAAACCAATCAAAATACAAACATGAAATTCAAGTTCAAAAGAATGAACCCTGAACAATAATTGCTAAAATCAAACAATGTTATTGTTAGACCCTGTTGGAGGGACATACCGAAGAACATGTGTTGCTCCATTAGAGACTAGTTCGAATGTGAGGGAACATCCCTCGTTTTGTTCATTTTCATGAAAAAACTTTCTCCAACCCCTGTGACGCTAGCAACACCACAACTCACGGGTCTAAAATCTACCGACCACGCCCTTCCTTGATCGTTCATCAACATTATCTTACATCATCTACCGCCAAGACCGTTCGACCTCACAAACCCTATCGAAAGGGTATGCACCATCACCCAAGTTACATCAAGAGAAATGGTTTAAAATCAAATAAATAACCGAAGTGATATATGATGAATCGATTTGAGGTCACTTACCAATGCATCTACAGTCAGATTTAAATGCGTAGCGGTTGCCGTGAAAAATGTCTCAGCAGAAGAATATGACCCTGCTTATGCGTTTGATGATGATGATGCAAATTACATATTACACATATCTTCTTCGAAACCGGTGAAGTTAAAACCCATGTCACATTCGTGACGGAAAACTAAGAAATCCCCAATACAAAAATCATGGTCCTTGGAGAAATCTTTCCATCCATCAGTGAATATGAAGCCATTCAACTTGACTTCCCATGTTTTGTAAGATACGTCCAATTTAAGCGTTGTCGTGGTGTTGTCCTTCATTTTCCCGTCAATATGCTCATCGAAGAACTTTCTCGGAATGTCTTGTACCAAAAAGTAAAATCAAAATCAAATCTGTACATTCTTTACATGTAATATTCCGATAGAAGGACAAATGAAAGAGATTACAAGGTAGGTCTCCAGATTGCTCGAAAGAATGATTTGGACAAAATGAGGGAAATTTGGTATTTTTGAAGCTGGGAGATTGTGAGTGTTAAAGTGAAAGATGAATGGAAGATGATAACAGTTAGTTAGAGAGTGTATCGTTATTCGAAAAAAGAGAATGACTGGAATTCAAAAAGACACGACCCAGACATTGAACTGAAGAATGAGAAAGGTTGTGACCAACTTTGACCACACTGTTATGTTTTTTGAATTTTTGGTGAAAAGTTCGGCGGAAATTTTGGTGAAAATAATACATTTACAGCACCAAACTAATTTATGGGTCGCATGGTGAAAATAATCCATTTACAGTGTTACATGGATCGCTTAGTCGCATATATGGATCAATAGATGCAAACTCAAAAAATGTATGGATTTATAAAGAGTAAAGGATAAAAACCAATCAAAATAATACATTTATAACGTCAAACTAATTAATTCAAATTGAGGATTGCATGGTTTGTTTGGTCGCATATATGGATCAACAGATGTGAACTCGAAGAATTTATGGATCTATAAGGATTAAAGAACAAAAACCAATCAAAATAATGCATTTACAATGTCAAACTAATTAATGTCAACTGAGAGACGCATGAGTTGCTTGGTTGCATATATGGATCAATAAATACTAACTCGACGTATTTATAGATTTATAAGGATTATAGGACAAAAATCAATCAAAATAATACATTTACAACGTCAAACTAATTAATGCTAATTAAGGGTCGCATGGATCGCTTGGTCGTATATATGGATCAATAGATGCTAACTCGATGAATTTATGAATTTATAAGGATTAAAGGATAAAACCAATCAAAATAATGCATTTACAACGTCAAACTAATTAATACCAATTGAGGGTCGTATGGGTCGCATATATGGATCAATAGATGCTAACTCGATGAATCTATTGATTTATAAGTATTAAAGGAAAAACAAATCAAAATAATACATTTACAACATCAATCAATGGTTAAAATGTATTTTGATCCATGTGTCCCAAGAAGTGTAGAACAAATGTCTATGTTTCAAAAATGATAGTAGTGTTTTAAGAACCGTCGGATGAGTTTGAAAAAATTTACAAAAAAAGTTACATTTAACATTTATTCAAATGTCGATATTATTGATACTATTGTCTACATTGATTCTTAATTAGACATCTACAACTCAAATATTTTGATAATGGCATTTTAAAAAAGAAACGCACTGCATGAGTCGTTGGTCACATATATGGATCAATAGATGTGAACTCAACGAATTTATGGATTTAAAAGGATGAAAGGACAAAAACCAATCAAAATAATACATTTAAAATTTGTTGAAATGTTGATATTATTGACATTATTGTCTATATTGATTCTTAGTGGTGATAACAGAAGCATGAAGCAAAGACTTTGCACACATTCAATTTCCACTAGAGCAATAGTTCATTAGTCGAGAGTTATCTCTTGTCATGTACTTTGTCTTTCAGTCTTGTGTTTTTTTTTCTTGTTTGCTATTGCAGACTAGAGTTATCTCCTTACAAATACTTTGTCTTCCTGTCAAATTTCAAGAGTGATCCAAAACCGTCACCTAGGTCATCAAGGCAACTCGTGAGTGACTGCATAGAGACCGAGTCCGCCGATTATCAAGACCTTAAGTAACACATAGACAACACGATGGCATGCGTCCACCATTCGTGACGAAGGTCACAAAGGTCACAAATATTTTTCATAGAATATAGGGTTAGAGACGTAGACTAAGAGAGGAAATGTGGACGTTGACTTATAGACATGGGTTGGAATACATGAGTCTGACAACGAAACGACGAGTCACATGAATCGGAGGGGTCAATAGGTTAGAGGAAAAGAGTCTGACATCGAAACGACAAGTCACATGGTTCGAAAGGGTCACATAGGTCGGAAGACAGGAATCTAACATCGAAACGATGGGTTGTAAGAGTCACATGGGTCGCATGAGTCGCATGGGTCGCATAAGTCGCATGGGTCACATGAGTCGCATTGCATGAGTGTTTCTAATTTATTCCAATTGAGAGGGTCGCATTGGGTCAGATTGTTTCTCGTTTAAACTTGTTATAATTTAATCCAGTTGAAGGTCGCACAAGGGTCATATTGGGTTGCATGATTTGGATGGGTTATCATTAAACTTGATTCTAATTTAATCCAATTGAGGGTTGTACAAAGGTCATATTGGGTCGTATGATTTGGATAGGTTTCCGTTTAAACTTGATTATAATTTAATCCAATTGAGGGTCACACAAGGTAGGGGTGGGCAAATTACCCGAAGAACCCGTCCCGACCCGAAACCCGTCCCGAACCCGCGAAAAATTACTCGAACCCGCGGGTTCGGGTTCGGGTTCGGGTAATGAAATCTCATCACCCGCGGGTTCGGGTTCGGGTTCGGGTTTTTATATTTCTGTGACGGGTACCCGCGGGTACCCGAGCATATATAAACAAAAATATTAAAATACCCATATATATATATATATTTACGAAAATGCCATTAGGTTTATTTCTTCCTTTCTCTTTTTCTCTTTCACCTGCAGCCTCCCTCCCTCTTCTTGCCTCCTTGGTTCTCGCCTCCCCCATCTACTTGCCTCCTTGGTGAAATGAATTCGTAGGGTTTATTTCTTCTTCTTCTTACACTGAGTCATTCTAATCACACGACAGTCAAACCAGAAAGGAAAATAAAAGAAAATATCTGATTCGAACAGGGATTTAAGGCTTCGACCAGAGGAACAATCGTATTGAAGGTTCATATTGGTTCGCATGATTGGGATGGGTTCTCGTTTAAAATTGATTCTAATTTAATCCAATTGAGGATTGCACAAGGGTCATATTGAGTCACATGAGTCGGATGGGTTTTGGTTTAAACTTGATTCTAATTTAATCCAATTGAGGGTCACACAAAGGTCATATTAGATCGAATGAGTCAGATAGGCTCCAGTTTAAACTTGATTCTAATTTATTCCATTTGAAGGGTTGACGATTTTATGGATTTTACATGATTACGAACAATAGATGCAACATAAGATATTTTCAACATTTAAATATGGATTTATTTATAACAATTGACAAAGGTTACAGAAAGAAGGTTGAAAAAGTTCATAAAGGTTAAAAAAAAGGAAATAAAAAGGTTACATAAGGTCACAAAGGTCAAATTTGCTGAGCTTAGAGACACATCGGAGCCCTCCCCCGTAAATCATTAGAGAGAGTCGTGTGTGACTCAATACCATCTCCAAGTTGACCTCCAACCGCGACCTTAAGTACCACAGATACAACACGATGTCTAAGTCTGCCGATTACCAAGACCTTATGTAATACGGATACATTACAATGTCCTTCATCCACGTTGTAAGGACTTGTGTGTATGTGTATAGAGACTGAGTCCAATGATTACCAAGACCTTCAGTAACACATAGACAAAATGATGCCCTGCGTCCACCATGTGACCTTCCTGACGAAAGTCACAAATATTTTTCAGATAATTTAAGGTTAGAGACAAACAAAAAGAGGAGAGAAATGGGATTCTCTCGATTCAATCTCATTTCAAATGGGTGAGATGGTGAGCTTTAGAGAAATTTATGAACCTTTTAATATAGGGGTAACAGAGTTAGATGGACAGAGAGTGTAAAAAAGACAAGAGACTAACATTGAAACGACGAGTCACAAGGGTCACATGGGTCATGAGTGTGGCATTCGAAAAAAAGGCATAGCTAGCATTGGAAAAGCTAGGAGTCTGACATTAAAACGACTAGTCGCAAGGGTCGTCACATGGGTCACATATGAGTCCCATGGGTCGCAAGGGTCTTATGGGTCGCATGGGTCACTTGAGTCACAAAGGTCACATAGTGCTTAAACGTCAATAAGGAAAAATATATATGAAATTGAAGATTTTATTGAATTATAATGATAAAAGTCACCAAGGTTTAGTCCAAATAATACAAATAATATAATATTACAAACTAATAATAAAAATAATATAATATTACAAACTAACAAACCTTTCTTTTTTTAAGTTGTCGTTGTCTCGATTGTCATGTTCCAAACAGTGTCAGTGATACTGGCATTTGAACCTGTTTGTCTCGATGAATATAGGGTATCTCTTTGAGCCTCACTGGTCCAGGATAACGATTCTATTTAGGCCTCCCTCTTTGCCTTTTCTCAGCCAATATAGGAGGTAAAACCGTAACTATAGAATATTGAGGAGGAATGTTCCAATCACTGCAATCAGGAACCGGATACACGATTTCTTGGTAAGCCAAACGTCGTGTCTCCCGTAGGTAGTATGTTGAACATAGTTCTAGTATCTTGTGACCTTTATCGACCTTATGTGTAGCCGGAATTGCGTGACTGCATGGATACTTATCCACATCAAACATTTTGTAGTCGCACGTTCTTTTTTGAAGACTCACTACAAATCTTCTAGCCATCTCATTCCTGACCTCATACTCATCACTCAACTTGTTCAATTTAATAACCCCATACTTGGATGCCTGTCCAAACCGTTCATATAACGTTTTCTCAGTGTAAGGTGTAAATTTTGAGAATCATCACCAATAGCTGCTTCCAACCTATACCTATTGAACCATTCCACTGTCTTTCCCAAACAAATATCTAAAAGCCCTAGGATCGAAACTTTTTTAATGTCTTTAATGTTGAATTTATTGACTCGACCCCATTAATGGTTAATAAGTTGTATCTTTCACCCTTAAATTTGCATCTTGCCCACTTAACGGGATCAAGTTCCTCTTTCACCAATTAATTTGCAACATTAGGATACCTGCGCAAAAGTTGCAAAGGTCACAAAAATCATAAAAATCATATTTGTACATAGCCTTCAAATCATTAAATAGCACTTCAAATTTGTTCATTGTGTATGCTGCTACACATTTAAAGAACATTTCCACCACAGTATCAATCTTTGAGCTCTTTCTACCTTGCCCTTTATTGACATAACTCTTTATGTTTTGCGATATATGACGCTCACAAAAACCATGATCAACTTGTTTGTACACTTGTTTGACTGCTTTTATCAAGCTTTTATGGCGATCAGATATCACAACGACATCACGTCCATCCGGTATCACATCTTTCAACCTTGACATAAACCACGTCCATGATTTGTCCTTCTCTTTGTCGACTATTCCCCATGCAAGAGGATATTGGTGATATTCACCATCTTGCGCGGTTGCCACGATCAATGCTCCCTTGTACACTTCTATCAGAAATGTTGCATCCACAACAACCACTTTACACATGTATTTCCATCCTTTTATAACCGCTCTGATAGCCATGAAAGGTATTTGAAGCTTTTCTCATCACTGTCCAGCTGAAGATTTACGATAGATCCGAGATTTCTTTATGTAAACATATGCAACCACCTTGGAAGCTTCCCATAATGTCAAAATCGTCACAATGAATCTCCTTTTAAGCATTGCATTTGCCTCTTAATGCCATCAAATATGATACATTGGCACTGTACTTTTGCTTTTACACGAGCCATCAGTTCTTTTGCTGGAGGTATTTCGTATTTCTCGACATATTCCTCATTCAAATAAATCTTAACCAATTGCGATGTACACTTTGTAGCTTTTGTCGATTTAGATAGAGGTGAACAATTATGAATGTGATAATTGTTCTCACACTAAACCGCTTGGAATTCGAGATTATTGCCACACGTAATTTTCATTTACAACCACTTTTGGGAAACTTGCATCGTACTTCCCACAGCTTCGAATCAGAACTCAATATTCTATATCTAAAATAAGCTTCAATTGAACCCTTCCTTATAAATGCATGTATATCCTTCTCAAAATCTTGCCCGATTTTAAGTTGCAATCCATTTTCGAACTCGAAGATATTATTTTCACTGTTTGCCTTCTCATAAACTACCATTTCCAAATTATTCTCACCATCACCATCTTTATGCTATGTTGGCACATCAAGAATCAACTTTATTACTGTCACAAAAACTTTATCAACTATCACATTCTTAGCACACCCACCATCTTCTCTTAACTCGCTGCTATGTTCACTATATAAATTATCAAAATCCAAAATATTTACTGTTTCCGTCAGATTATTCTCAAATTTACTTTTGTTATTTGAATCTAAAATAAAACAATCATCATAATCTACAACACCTCCATCTCCACCTTCTTTAGCAATGCTTCCAAAAGCAGGAATTAAAGGTTCAACTTCCCTCTCAATTTCCATTTCACACTTCACACTTGTCGATTCTATCTCCACATACAACAGTGGTCGAATTCCTCTTATGCAATCCAACATATAACAAATAAGATGTTTGGCATTCATTATATATGTTGGCTTCCTATTTTCACAAATATTGGGCAAATAGCTTAAACTTCAACTTTGTTGTATTTTTTTCCACCATCATCTTTGTGCATAACTCATCAATAAATTGCTAGTATGTCAGACTAATCAGAGGACAATAGAAAAATACTCTCTAGTTTTCTTAAACTCTACCAACCCATTCAGATTCATTTACGTTTTTTCCCATTTACCATCATACAAAAAATAAATCAGTGTGACTTTCTCATCCACCAAATCCATTACATCTATAACAAAAACATAAAAGGAGGATAAATTATGTGACCCACTGGGACCATGTGTTTCAAAATGATTCTGTGACCCAGTGCGACTGTGCGTCTCGATGAGACTTTGTGATCCAATGCGACCGTGCGAATCTATGACCTAGTGTGACCCTATGTTTCTATATGACTCTATGATCTAGTGCGACCCTGTGTTTCTATATGACTCTATACCCAGTGCGACCATGGACTCCGTGCAACTCGATGACAATTTGTGACCTAGCATGACCGTGAGACTCGATGACAAACTGTGACCCAGTGCGACCATGTGTTTCAATATGACTCTGTGACCTAGTGCGACCGTACGACTCGATGAGATTCTGTGACCCGGTGCGATCGTGCGACTCGATGAGACTTTGTGATCCAATGCGACCATGTATTTTAATTTGACTTTGTAACCTAGTGCGGCCTTGTGTTTCAATATGACTCTGTGACCCAGTGCGACCGTGCGACTCGATGAGACTCTGTGACCCAGTGCGACCGTGCG
>CM071866.1:7071966-7106033 GCA_036759665.1 Gynandropsis gynandra | reverse complement strand
ACGGATCTTCTCATTCGGACGAACATGAACGAAGCAAAGCCTGTCTCTACACCGCTGCCTTCCACCTCACGGCTCACCATTTCCTCGGGCTCACCTCTTTCCGATCCAACTGAATTTCGACAAGTGATTGGCAGCCTCCAATACCTTGCCCTCACGCGTCCAGACGCCAGCTATGCTGTCAACAAACTGTCTCAATTCATGCATCAGCCCACGGATAAGCATTGGCTATGTGCCAAATGTGTGCTTCGTTACCTTGCTGGCTCTCGTGCACGAGGTATCTTTCTTGCAGCTCAAAATACTTTGTCTCTTCATGCTTACAGTGATGCGGATTAGGCTGGAGACTCCTCTGACTTCAAATCCACGGGAGCATACATTGTCTATCTTGGCAAGCATCCAATATCATGGTCCTCCAAGAAACAGAATGGCCACTCACGATCCTCCACCGAAGCGGAAATCTTCTCATGGAACTTGGTATTACTCTCACGTCGGCACCAACCATTTTTTGTGATAATATTAGAGCTACTTATCTCAGCGCCAATCCGGTGTTCCACTCTCGTATGAAGCATCTTGCACTTGATTACTTCTTTGTTCGTGGACAAGTTGAAGCGGGTACACTTAGAGTCTTTCATGTGCACTCCAAAGATCAACTCGCCGACATCCTCACCAAACCTCTACCACGGTTACCGTTTCATGAGTTGTGTTCCAAGATTGGAATTACCTCGGGTGATTCATCTTACGGGGGCGTATGAAGGATATAAGTATATTATTGTACTAAGGGCATATTTGTAATTTCTCTCTTGTAATTAGGGTTATATTCTTTAAACACTTGTACATATTGCCGTTTTGGCTAACCTGAAATCAGATTGCAAATTCAAAATATTCATAGATATAGTAACATGTATATATATATATATACGGTAAAAGTTAACTAAAGTAAAAGTTATGTATGTATATTATATATATAATATGTTTATATAATATTATATTTTATATATAATAAAATATATAATATATTTTTACCAAAAGAAATGAAGACACGAGGGGAGAGAATGATATTATAATTTTGATTTTTGAGTGTTAATTGTTAATAATAAATATAGTATATAGACTGTGGTCCATGAAGATATTTATAATTTAACATTATTATTATTATTATTATTATTATTATTATTATTATTATTAACTTTTACTATAGTAAATGTTATTATTACTATTATTATTATTATTATTATTATTATTATTATTATTAAATCTAGATTGTATGTTACATTGCAGAAAAGTGTCCATGAGTTATTAATGTTATTATTATTATGTTTTAGGTTGTATATACATTGTACATATTACCAATAATAATAAGTGCAATTCAAAATAATAATAGAATATATTATTATTATTATTATTATTATTATTATTATTATTATTATTATTATTATTATTGATATTAAGTTGTATTGATATTAAATTGTATTAATGTTGATTTTATAATTATTATGCAATATTAAATGTTATTAATATTTATTATTATTATTATTATTATTGATACTTTTTTTATTATCATCATTAGATATTATTAATATTATTAATTATGATTGATATTATTATATTTTTATTAATATTCATTATTGTTATTGTGATTGATATTGATATATTAGGTTGTATTATAAGTTGTATTACATTGTACAAAAGTGTTCATATCATTATTATTAATTTTTTTAGGTTGTAGACATATTTTATCAACCTGATACACGCATCAGGATGGAAACTCGGAACGCGTATGGAGAATCCGTTTGATCTCGATCGTTCGAGTATGATTCTTCGTGTCAAGTAGATTTTTTTTACTGGTCTAAGGGCACTCTTTAAGAAAGTCGTTCATTGACGGTGGATGGAGGTGTATGCTGTTGAAGGATCTCTTGACTAGCCTAAAAGTTCTCTTCAAGATTCTTCCGACGATGATGGAGGATGGATGTTGATGGTGGTTGTCAAAGTGTTTATGGTGGAGAGATAAACACCACAAGAGGCCAAAAACCTCTTGATACAGTCGGATATGATTTCAATTGTTCCCAGAACAATTTGAAAACACCATAAATTCAATTATTCCCGGAACAAATTGAAAACATCATGTTTTTATGAACGATCAAGAAAACAAACAGATTTATTCTAACCGTTCAAAATCTTTACATGAAAAACTATGTCACCTTCGTGACAAAAAAAATGCAAGATCACCAATTCGAATATCATGATCCTTGGCGAAAAATATCAGTCAATAAATCTAGGATCGTCCAACTTGAACTCTCATATTTTGTAAGACATGTCTGATTTAAGTTTTGTTGTCTTGTTCCTCGTCTTCTCTTCTATGTGGTTCTCGAAGAATTTCAATGGAATGTTCTGCAACAAAAAGCAAAAGAAAAACCATAGTCATGTCTCTACATGTAACAAAGTGAGAGAGAGGAGATTACGAAGTGATCGTGAAAGCCAGGAAGAAGCGAGTTTAAGAAAATGTGGCTTTTGAGATTTTATTGATAGATTTGGAGAACTTTTTAAAAGATTTTTCTTACAATGAGGAGACAGAGATGAAGACGAAAATCATAAAGGAAGAGATGAGATTCAATCTCAAATGGAGGATGAGATTTAGAAGGAGAGATAGGAGATGAGACTGTGTCATGAAATTCGAAAAGACAGAGTGTGACATTTTAAATTTAAAATACATAGTGACATTGAAACAACATAATGTTACAACGTGTGGTAAAATGTGTGTACAACTTGTGTCCAACTTTGTACACATGTTGTACACAATGTTTGGTACAACATGTTTGTACAATGTTCAATATTGTACCGCAACGTGTTGTTGTATACTTAGCAGGAAGATTGTCCACACGTTATATACAACGCTCGTGCTAAGATCTATCATGAACATTGTAGACACGTTGTGTACAACATTATGGTATAACGTGTATGCACAATGTTTAAGGTTGTACCACAACGTTGTACATAATGTGTGTGTACAACGTTCAATGCTATACCACAATGTTGTTCCATAGACGTTCAATTTTTTGTTCTTATTTGTGATGTTGGTTTAAAAATATAGAATGTATTAATAAAATATAATGTATGAAATTACAAAAAAATTAAAAAATTAGAAAATTACAAAAATATACAAAAAAAATTACAGAAATTCAAACGACATAGTTCCACAATCATTTCCTCTGTAACAAAACAAAACAAAAAACATATCAGTTAACTCATTTTATGAAAATATATAAAATAAAGAACTAAACTATAATTACAAAACTTATCCCTTAATTTCATTTTGAGCAGCTGAGAAAAACTACAAACATAAGGCTCCATATTTGCGTCCACCTGCCCTTTGTTGTAGAGTTCATCATCTGAATCCCGCACTGTTCACTATGAGACATGTTTTGGTAGGTGATTTCTTTTTTATTGTTTAAAAACTGGTACAACGTGTGGTACAATGAGTGTGGTACAACGTGTGCGATACAACGTCTGATACAACTTGTTTGGTATGACGTGTGTAGTACAATGTGATACACGGCTCGAGGTTAGAACTCAGGATGCATACGAAGAATCCGAATCTGATAACCTGGATCATTCGAGTAGAATTCTTCATTCAAGGAGGATCTCTTAACTTGCCCTAAGGGCACTATTCAAGAAATTTGTCGTTGACGATGGGTGAGGTGGTTGGCAGTGGAAGATCTCTTTATTGGCTTAAAGTCTCTATTCAAGATTCGTTCGGCGATGGTAGAACGATAGAGGTTGATGGTGGTTAACGAAGTGTTTAAGGTGGAACGATGGATACCATAAGAGGTGGAGAAGCCTCTTGATACTGTTGGATAATGACTTCAATTGTTCCTGGAATAATTTAAAGACATCATGACTTCAATTGTTCGTTGAACAAGTTGAAAACACTATTAAGATTCAATACATCAATCTCATGTTGCATCGCAACATGCCATTCAAATGATGAACGACTTCATCATATGTTCGAGGCTCAGATTGTGATGTAAAAGCTGCTAGAAAAACATGATGAGAAGCCTAAAAACGATCAGATGAAACAAAGTGAGATGACAGATAAATTGTATCTAAGGATGCTGAAGGAGTAGAAATGACATGTGAATAGCTCAAAATTCATATAGTGTTCGTTACATAATCTCGAAGATGTGTTTACGGTAATTTTGAACGTCTTCCACGACCCAAATCATACACTTCGGGAGAGTTAACCAAAAAAGTGATATCAGGAGATGAAGATGGCTCAAATATTGTATCATTGCATGAATGAGAAGATGTAATCATATCCATGTCACGTGATCCACCCGTAACTCCTTGTTTTCCATATTAATAGGAACTGCCATTTCCAAAACATCGCCATCGGAGTTGTGATTCTCAAAAGTTGGCAAGATGGAACTCGAAACATAAACATATGTGTGGTAGTGGTGGTGACATGTGTATGGACAGACCGTTTCATCAAAATTAACACTCACTCCCAAATATACGACTATATTGGAAGGACAAGGAATGACCATGTAATATCTCAAACGGAGTCTTGCCATTAAGAACAGTGTTGTAGTTCGATTTATCAAGTAAGTCACGATAAGGATTGGCTCTCCCCAAAAATACAACAACAACCCAGATTGAAAACAAGAAAACACACGTCACATTCAAAATATGCTTATGTTTGTGCTCAACTCGTCTTTTTGTTTAGGTGTCCCAACACAAGAAATTTCATAACGAATGCCTTGGTGAAAGAAGTATGATAATAAACACATGAACTATGTGTCATTATCACTTCGAATAGTTTGAACATGCAAATCAAAATGTAAGTCAACCATAGCAATAAAGCCTTGAAAATTCATGGAAACTTTAGTCTTTGATGTCATCAAGAATAACCAAACATCACGAGAGAATTCATCAATAACTATAAGAAAATACTTTACTCAAGAATATGTGGAAGTGTGACGTGAACCTCAAATATCACAATGAATAACTTGAAAATAGTGAGAAGTTTTATTACAACTTGTAAAGAATGATTCACGAGATTGTTTTGCAAGTAAACAAATTTCACAAATCGTTGTATTCTTATTAAGTGCTGAAGAATCTATATCAGTAAGCAAACACAAGACATGATATGAAGGATGTCACGATCGAGCATGCTATAACTCAGCTAAAAAACACGTATGAACTGAAGTTACTAAGACTACACCATGGAAGTAATAGAACCCTTCACGTTGTTACCCGCTCCAATCAGCATCTTCGTAATGCGGTTCTAAACGATACAAAATTTATCAGTAAACTGAAAACACATGGTATATCTCGTAAAAGTTATGACAATGAGATCAAATGGCATCACAAATGGGGAACATAAGATACGTTATGAATAACAAAGTTGACACCTAGCGACACAGTGCCCTTCACATGTGACATCGTGGATCTGTCGTGGGAAGTCCAACGTAACAAGTGGATATCTTCGTGACATTGGTAAGAAAATCGAGAAACATGCCATATGATTATCAACACCCAAGTGTAATATCCATTATGCAATAATAGGCATACCTGTAGAAGTCTCACTCGTTCCCATACGATGAGTAAGACGACCAATCAAGATTTTGAGTTGACCATTGTCAACACCACGACCAACAAGATAAAACAAACATGGTTTAGTAGGGCCTGAGGCAGAAGACGTCACAGAATGAATAGAAGCAGCATTAGCCGAAAAATTGTACCGTGACCCTGTCCACTAGATGAAGTGCCCTTGCCACGTCCCGAACCGCAACCATCCATGCCACCCGAACAAGGACCATGTTACCAATCTGGATAATCATTGAGTTGAAAACAACGATCAACAAGTTCTGTAATCCGCCCACAATGTGTACACATCAAACTAGGATCCCAAGGTTTTGTATGACTTCAAGATTTTGGCTCTAATTTCACCGCAAAAGCCATAACTTCAGGAAAAACTTCATTTGGTAATGAATCGAATTTGGAAGCTACATCTGCAGCTACCGTGGAGTACATTTGTTTAAGATTACATAAAGGATCGCGAGCAAGAAGGTTCAAACAAGCGTACCCTAAAGATTGTCATCTAAACCGAGTAAAAACATGTAAACTTTGTCCTCTTCACGTGTCCAATTTCGCACGAAAATCACAAGTACATCTCTACATGTACAACCATCAAGCTCACATATCGAAATTGAGTAATAAGATGCAAGTTCCCAAAAAATGATTCAACTTGTTGTAGTAGGTAGGTGCATTCCAAGTTGCTTATAAGAATAGAGGTCCGAGTTGAGATGTAAGATACGCGGTCCATTGGTGAAAGAGAATAGATGGTGAAAGAGAAACGATCATTGATATCGTTCCGAAATTCATTTTCCAATTCAATATGAGATATAGTGGTACGCAAATTCGGAAGCATGGTGTTACGTAGCCAAGAAACTAGTGAATTTTTTTGCCACTAATCTTCTAAATCATCAGAATTGTGAGCAGCTTTGGATATTGTTCCATAAAAAAATCCATTTATTTTTTCGAGCACGACATTTGCAATTCTTGTGCCCAATCCATATAATTATGGGCGTTGAGAATCACTTGAGAAATCTCACATCTAGGATTATCATTTACAGAAAGATATAAAGGAGCTGGTAAGCCGTTGTACCATCGGATGTGGAAACACCGAGACAGATTTCTTCAAAAGAAAGGAGATTCCATTGTCAGCTATGACTTAATGCAATCAGAAATCAAAACCAGATATAAAAGAACTAGAACTCTAACAATGTTGATTTCTAGACAGATATCAAGAATTGAATTCAGCAAACTCGACGATACAATACAGCAAACAAAACAGGAATTGGCAGCAATATATTAACCGACGGTCAACCTGTAATCAATGGCAAACCAATTCGACAAGGAAATTGGAGAGGAGATCGACGATCGGAAAAATCTTTATAGAAATAGAATCCGACGATGATCGACAAAAAACAACATGACGATCGACGGAATCAATCACCTACCAGGGCCAAAGAGACGCGGACGAAGGAAAAGACAACAGAGAAACAGATGGTGATTGAGACACAGGTCGTCGGAGATGAAAACGACGGAGGTGTAGGCGACGACGACACAAGAGATGTCGCAACAGACGGCGACACAAATGAAAAAGACTCAGTCGACAGAGAAAGCTCGTCGATCAAACATCGTAATCGCAGGTACTTGGACGATAGAATAAAACGCCAACAGCGATAGTGAGATAAGGCCGGGAAACAGAAATTCTGACAAATTCCGGCAAAATTAGAACTCAAGCGGAAACAGTGAAATTGCGATCGAAAATATCAAAGAAAATCGTAAAGGATCCCTCTTCGCTCTGTTAACATGAACAAAATTAATAGCTGATCATAAATTTGAGAAAGAGAAATCTTACAAACACTGGAGATTACTCAGTGAGCAATGTTGTTCTTTTATCACATGTACTTAACTAGATTTCAATCTGGATACTGGTTTCAATGTTCTCTTTCTCCTGGGTTCATTTCTTTTACTGTATTTTAATATGTTGTATGCTCTCTCTGACATTTTGATATGCATAAACTGTTGTTAGATTCATTAGAGGATGAATATATCGACCAGTTTCATATAATATGCTGAGTTATATCCATTTGAATCAAGTTTAGTGTTCATCTTCACCATATCTATCACATGTAGCAGGGATTTGATACTCACATGCAGAGTGATGCTGTTATTGGCGTTCAAGATGCATACCTTCTTCATATATATATATATATATCTTTATATATCAGATCAAATCAACAATCACACACAGAGTAATATGGTACACCATTTTCAGCATATATGCGCAAAAGGAAGAGAAACAGAGCAATGCAGAGAAACACATGGCAATAGGGAATGAGCTAAAGGTAAAAGTGGGGTGAAGAGAAGAGAACGTCATGTGGTTTTCAAGAGGGAAGAATGGCAAATAATCTTAGATTGAGTAGTTTGTAATTTCGAATTCTGTTAGTAACAAGAGTCTATTAACCAATTGAAAAGTTGTTTCTTGGACTGGTTTATATAGCTGAGAAAAGGGAGGGAATGATTCATGCAATCAGTAGCATCTCATTTCTTGTAAAGGGCGTGTGTTGGAGCTCACACGAGAATCAAAGGCTTCCAAATTGATCATATCTTTTGAATCAATACAATCAGTCAGTTCTTCCCAGAATTCCTATCAAATTGGTATCAGAGCAGAGATCTACGAGGGAAATGACGAGGAACTCGAGTCAGTTGAGCGAGATCGTCGACTCTCTCAATGAACGAATGGCGTCTCAGCAAGAATTCAATGAGGCTCAGTCGAAGGAGATGAGTGTTATCCAGGAAAAGTTGGATGGAATGCAGCGGACAATGATCGATTTTATGAAAATGATGGCGACTCAAATGAAGTTTCCGGAAAAAGAGAACATATTGGAATCAGTTTATCTAGTAATCCAACCAGAGGTACAACTTCCTACACCTATGGAACATAATGCTGCTGAGTTATTTCTAGTTAATCGTTGTTTACAGAATATGGAATCAAATTGTAAGAAAATTGAAATGCCAGTATTCGATGGCACTGAAGTGGTGGATTGGTTAGCTTGTGTCCAAAGATACTTTGAGGTGGGAATATAAAGTGAGAGGAGAAGTTGTTGTTAGCTATAATGAGCCTTGAAAGAATTGCTCTTTGCTGATTCAACTGGCAAAGGACGAGACATAAGTTTTTGGAATGGGAGGATTTTAAGCTGAATATATTTGGCAGATTTGGTGGATTCAGGGTGGGAACGACCAGTGATCGTTTATTTTCACTTACACAGAATTCCTCTGTATATGACTATCTTTAAGAGTTTGAGGAACTAGTTTCACAGATTACTAGTTTACCGGACAATGTAATGATTAGTGTATTCAAAAGTGGATTGAAGCCACACCTAAAAAAGATGTTGAAGGTGTTGAATCCGCAAGGATTGGAAGCTGTCATAGATACAACGATTCGATTGGAGGATTGTGAAGTTGATGCATCCGACCTGGTTCCTTCAGAAGCAGATCCGAAGGCAGTGCACTTCGTGAAACGCAGTCCGATCTCGTTTGCGACAGGACTGGGGAACTAGCTCATAAGTCGTATTGCAACTTCGAGACAATCCGCCATAGGTATCGCAAACTCTAAGATCATTCATGGAAATCAGACGAATCGCGATGGAATTCCAGAATTCTGTGGACCATCTCGGCGGGGAAATTACAGAAGGTGCATGAGGGTACACTCTCTGTAATGACAGGCTACTCTATAAGGGGAAAATTATGGTACCAGAGGATTCTCAGTTTATTAAGATGATCTTACATGAATTTCATGACAATGTTATTGGGGTCATTCAGGAGTGTTGAAGACATTGAAGAGGATACAAGCAATGTTTTATTGGAAAGGAATGAGAAAACTGATTCAGAGTAATGTGGCTCAATGTCCAATTTGTCAAACTCAAAAATACTCAACTCTGTCATCGGCGGGTTTATTACAACCCTTAGGGATTCCGCCACAGTTATGGAAAGATCTATCCATGGATTTCATCGAAGGGTACCTAAATCTTCGGGGTACAATGTAATACCACTGGTGGTGGATCGGCTTAGTAAGTATTGTCATTTTTTCCGATTGAAACATCCATTTACATCGGAAGAAGTGGCTAAGCTCTTTGTTAAAGAGATTGTTCGTCTACATGGTTTTCCGAAATCGATTGTGAGCGGATTTTGGAAGGAGTTGTTTAAGCTATCAGACACAAAGCTGTGATTCAACGCTATTTTTCACCCACAAACCGACACTCATACTGAGATCGTAAATCGATGTTTAGAGACCTATCTGCGTTGTTTTGCAGGCTCACATCCGAGAAAATGGGAGACTTTTCTAGCCCGGACGGAATTTTGGTTCAATTCCACCTTTCACTCTTCTCTCCAGGCTACCCTATTTCGAATAGTTTATGACTGTGATCTTCCTTGTGTTATTCCTTTCGAGAAGGGGTCTACTACTAACTTTGTTTTGGAACAGACATTGTTGGAACGGGATCACATGCTAGAACAAATTAAGCAAAACTTACAGAGGGTTCAACAACGAATGAAGGCAATAACTTATGGATCTCGGAGGGAGATCAATTATGAAGAAGGCGAGATGGTTTATCTGAAAATATGACCCTATCGACAGAAGAGTTTGTCTATACGACCATTTTAGAAATTTGCAGCTCGATACTATGGTCCTTTTCATATCATATCTCGATCGAGTGGGGTTGGTCGCTTACCGTTTGAAATTTCTTGCGGACTGTAAAATACATCCAGCCTTTCATATCTCACAATTGAGAAAAGACTATGGGAAACAATTTTCAAGCATAACTGTTGCCATCTAATATCACTGGAGAATTGGAGTTGATATTGGAACTAGAAACATTATGTGACGATAACTATGTAACGACATATATAATTCGGAGGGACAATTAGAGGTTTTCATTAAATGGAGAAATTTACCAGCTCATGATTCATTGTGATCTATTGCTCGTGACTTGCTCAACAATTTCTGGACTTCCAGCTTAAGGACAAGCTACAGTATTGATACACCATTTTCAATATATATGCGCAGAAAGAAGAGGAAGGAAGAGAAACAAAGCAACGCAGAGAAACAAATGGCAGTATGGAATGAGCTTACGATAAAAGTTGGGTGAAGAGAAGAGAACGTGGTATGGTTTTCAAGAGGGAGGTATAATTTTTAAGAGGAAAGAACGACAAATAATCTTAGATTGAGTCAATTTGTAATTTCAAATTCTATTAGTAACAAGAATCTGTTAATCAACTGAAAAGTTGTTTCTCGAACCGGTTTATATAGCTGGAAAAGGGAGGGAATGATTCAAGCAATAAGAATAAGCAAACACTTCCAAATTGTTCATTTCTTTTGAATCAATACAATCGGTCAATTCTTCCTAGAATTCCAATAACACTGAAAACAAGTCGTAGTTTCAAGAGGCATACCTTCTTCATTGGCTGCATAAGCAATAAGAATAAGCAAAACCACCAATCGAATCTCCATCAGTAACTTGATACAAACTACTCCTTTCGAAGGCTACATTTCAGGTGGCTTTATAAAAGGAATAGGAAAAGCTTTATTGAAGACTGACTCAACTGATATAGAATACAAAGGAATTAACTTGATGAATTAGAAACAACTTTTGGCCAAATTGACCGGTAAAGAGAAAACTGTGAAGGGTACAAAGAAAAGTTTGTTGTTTAGTTTTAGGTAGAGCAGTTTGAAGGGTACATAGAGGCCTAGATAGTGTACAAACAAGGATGGCCAAGTTATACATTTATGTAAATAAAGCCACGAGAGATGGTTTCATTGACAAAGCAAGAAAGTCGAAAAAGTTACCAACTTTCAGGCTAAACTTATAACATGATGAGACTTAAGTGAAAGGAGCTTCACTAGCTTTCACGAATCGTCCTTTCACACGCATCCTGGTGTCGGCTCTTGTCTTCCTCGATTCATATCTTATGGTTTTATCATATCTGGTACCACCAGAAATCCGAGGTTAAGCAATATGTATTAGCAGGATGAGGATGAATCAATGAATAAAAGAATAAGGTGACATTACTTTCGATTTTTCTTCTTTTCCTTGTAACGCTGCATTGCGTTGCCTCTATTCTGCGCCAGTAGCTTCAAATGCGCCTTTGTTGCAGCGACTCTCGTAGTCTTACTGCTACTACTACTACCGACAAATTGGTCTGTGAACTGTATGTCCTTTGAATTGTTTGGAAGATTGTTGCTCTCAGATGTTGCAGGTCCTGGACCTGAAGTTGAATGATTGGAATCATCCTGCAAAAGTATTATCATCGGTATCACAATTCATTGAGAAGGATACACCAAGAAAGCAGATTGGTCACTGCACAAATACATATATACACAGCCATATCACTGTCCCATTTCTAAATGAACAAATGCTTCATTGGGGAGTCAGCATCTGAAAGTTTAAAAGCAGTAGTTTCAATGGAAAATACTTGAGTAGTTTAACTAATACCCGGCATGTATCTGGAAACCTTTTCGCATTGATGGGAAAGGATTCGTTCATAAGGTCAGTGAAGTTCTTGATCGTAAATGAAGCATCTTTTGTTTCATATCCAGATTCTACTCGGCTAGGCTCCTCAGGACCCCTGGACCGTCCTGAGTGAAAGTCCCATATCTGCAGTTTATGATGTACCATTCAGAAATCATTCTTTATCAAACCTAACCACAAAGCAGCAATAGCACATGGAAATACCTACAGTTAACCTTCCACACCCTTGGAATTTCCTTTTCGAAACAATCTATATCTTAATAAAATCAAAGAAGGTTCGGTATCATATATATGAATGCATGATTATATCCTAACTCGAAGTGGTACAACATAACACTAACACTCATAGAAAGAGAAATATCATCAACCAAAGAGAAAACCCTCCAGGATATATTAAAGAAAGACATCATCCTAAGAACCTCTGACTGATATTTAATCACTAGAACTGATCGAACTGAAGTCCAGAGAAACATGATTGGTCTGTCGTGATCCAAGAAAGTGACCAAGAAAGATGAACCTGACTATTCTGACCACCACTGAGATTATTAGCATTCCACTGCGTACCACCTCCTGAACCACGTTCTTGCTCCACTGGATACATTAGCAATGACGTAAACGACGGCGTTCCAGGGTGTTGAGTCATGACTGCTCTGCCATTGTTACCCTCCAGATCCCCCGACCATCCAAAACTCTCTGGCATCCCCGGAACAATGATCTCCGCTCCTCCGCCTCCTCCTCCTCCTCCTCCGTGGCTGTCGTTACCGTTTCCATTTCCGATCACTAAATCCCTATTCAGCAAATCCTCAAGCTGCTTATACACCACCTGTTTATACTTTCCACAACTCAGGCTCTGTTTCTTGAACTCGTTCGGAACAACGAGCTCCTGCACACCGTTGTTCCCGGAAATCCAAGAATCCAACGACAACCCGAAATTTTCCATCATCAATGGCACTTCTTCCTCTTCACCTTTCTTGGGCTTCAAATCCAGACCCCACATGGTGGCGAGCTCATGCGCCGAAGGGCAGCCAGAGAAGCCCTCCACAGCGGAGCGGACGTGCAAAGCGGAGACAGAACAGCTCCCATGAACATCCCAGTCGCACTCTTGGCACAAGACGAGGTTGTCGGTGAAGCACCGGATGGAGACTGGTTCTTTGCTACAGTTGTCGCAGATCTGGGAACGCACGTGCTTCCTCGACAGGAGGTTCGCCGCGTGCACGTGTTGGTCACAGAGCAGACATAGCTTCGCCGTGTCGGCTCTGCAGAAGAGCACCGCCGTTCGCTCGCCGCAGAAATCGCACGACACACTCTCCGATGACTTCGTGGGAGTACCCATGTTCATCAAAACCCTAAAGATCTGGAAATTTCTCGAAAGTTCCCCCCTTTTCTGTCCTGGAAAACTAAAAATTCCCAGAAACAGAACATATGTTACAGCAAAATCAGTTCCAAGTTTCTGAGTTCATGTAAGGTAGTTTGTTTCTTCAAAGGGCCCGATCCAACGTGACAATGACATTTTTCACCTTTTCAATTACTCCTTTAGGGTTTTGTCAAAATTTTATCTCCAAATCTTGCTGCAGAGAAGACAAGCTAACTGAGCTGTTGTAATAATAATCATAGAATGCTGTGGATCTGAAGAATGGATCCTCTGCATCGCGATAGATTTACTTACCATAAAATGAACGGTTCAGATTCATTGGTATGATATCGGACGGCTCATATTTGTTGACGAATCTATATTGCACGTGAAGTGGTGTAGAGAATTTATTGAAGGAAGAAAATATCTAATTAACTGATAAGGAAAGGTGAAGATTAGTGAACAAAGCACGTGAGTTTATTATATTCGTTCCATTCCCTAAATAGTAATGAACTTTTTTTGGACTTTAATTTTAAATATTTATATAAATCGACATAACAAACAAGACACGACTTGAATGTTGTTATTTTTTTCAAACCGATTAGAATATTGGTAAATTAGGATGAAGGTTATATTGGTACGTTTTTTGGAGAATTTTTTATTTGTGTTTAAAATTAAATCTTAAATTTTAATTTAAAATCGAATTTAAAGTTGTTCGTTTAACGATTTTAAAATTAGAGTTTTTATTTAAATTTTAAATTTAATTTTCATTAAATTTAAATTTTGAGTTAATATTTTTATAAAAAAATATCAAAACATATATATTATTTAAAAAGTATATCTATTCACACTTAAAATAATTAATAATATTAAAAATAAATACAAATTAATAGTATATAATATTAATTATACAATCTAAAATTATAAATATTTTAAATATATATATAATATTAAACATATTTAAAATAAAATCAATATAAAAATGAGCATATAGAATATATAATAACATATTTAATATAAATATAAATTAATCATATATAATATAAATTATATAATTTTGAAATTATGTTAAATATATCTTAATAATTTGGATATTTTAGATTCAAAATACGATTTAAGTCGTTAAAAGTTTCAATATCCAAAAATAAATTATGAGTCGAGATTCGTATCTAAATTTGAGTTCAGATTTTAAAATTAAATTTACTAAAATAATATAAAAATTCGAGTCATAATTTTAACTCCTATTTAGAGTCAAAATATGTCTTATATAGATTTATTTCCAATTATATTTCAAGACTTAATAATGTGTATCCAAATAATAAACATGTTATATTATTATAAAATTTTATTTCAAAGATTCAGTTATATAAGATGGAATTCATTTGGAAAAACCGTCTATTACCCCCTCGAGAATAATGCTTTCTCATTCGACTTTGATCATCATGGACCCCTCATTTGATATTTATTTTTCATCTGATTCTCCCCTCAACTATAAAAAATCTACCTAAAATCTTTCTGTTAATTGTTCGTTAACTGATTCGATTTTAATCTAATTTTGACTCGAATCTGATCTAATTTTGACCCGAATTGACTCAGTTTTGATCTCAATTTTAATTCGATTTTGACCCGACACGATTTAATTTTAAATGTTAAATTTTAATAAATTAGATGTGAATTTACTACATAACATAAACGTTATTTTTTGGATAATTTCATCAAAATCAAGTAAATTATTCGATTTAATTGATTTTGAGTCAAAATTGGTTAATTATATCAAAATCGGATCAAAATGAGTTAATCGATTTTGACCAAAATCTGACTCAATTTTGATCCAAATTATGATCCCAATTTTGACTCGATTTTGACCCGAATTCGACCCAATTTTGACTCGAATTTGACCCACATTTTACCCCCATTTCGACATGATTTTAACCCAGGTTTGTACTTAATTTTGACCCAATTTAATTTTAAATGTTACAAAATCGTACTCAATTTTGATTTGATTAAATCGAATAATTAACTTGATTTTAATGAAAATATCCAAAAAAATAACATTTATTGTTTATATTGTGTAGTAAATTCACATCTAATTTACTAAATTTAACTTTTAAAATTAAATCGAATCAAAATTAAGTAAAAATTTAGGTTAAATTAGATCAAAATTGGGGTCAAATTAAATCACAATTAGGTCAAATGAGTCAAATTTGGCTCAAAATTGGATCGGATTCGGATCAAAATTAGGTCGAAATCGAATTGTTTAACGGATGAGATTTTAGATAGAGTTTTTATAGTTGAGAGAGAAATTAGATGAAAACTAATAGTCGAGAGTATAATCGGCTGAATGAATCAAAAGAATAATAAAATTAAAGACTATTCTTGAGGGCAATGTTCAAAAACGAGTTTTTGCTTAGTTTAGTGACATCGAGGTTTGAACCTGGATCAACAGCGACAGAAGGTATTTTACCAATGCATTTTGCAAATGATACTTTACAATTGCTATATTTTATATATATATATATATTATATATTTTTTTCGTCATCTTAGTTTTTTTCCAATTTAAAATTATTGATTATAAAATTGAGGATGATATTATATATATATATATATTAAAGTATTTAACAAACAAAGTTCTTCAATTTAAAATTTCAATTTTAGTTTGTAAAAAAACATTTATAATTCTAACTTCACAAAAATTACTCATAAGCAGTTAAATGAGATTATATTACTCTTTCTAAAACTTGATACCAATTTATTATATTTCTATGTCTTTTTGGTAAATCTATTTGTTATGTTCTATCTCATTTTTAAAAATATAATAAGATAATAGCTCAATATTTTACAAAAATATATGTATATAGTAGCCAAATAAATCCATATGTTAATCCAATAAATAAATTATTTGAGAATTAATTCAATTGATGATTGTAAAAGTGCATCTTTTATCATAATTTCAAATATTCGTCAAAAAATAATATTTAAATTAGCATATTTTGGATTAAAAATATAATATAAAAATATTAAATTCCACTGAAATTTTTAGTTGTCAAAAGACATAAGTGGGAAAAAGAGTTGGGCTTTTGCTTTATGGGCCCACTATTAAAACAATAAAAAAAAAGAAAAGAGTAAAAGGTTCAAATGGGTATATCACACCTTAAATGGATAAACCTTCATATTATTGGACCATGGGCTCTTCTCTCCCTCACTCTTTTTTTTTCTTCCAAAACTCCATCTCCCTTCTCAACCTACCAAATATGGTAACAAAATGAATGGTGCCAAATACATATCAACACAAAAAAGACGACATACCATTTTTTAGACTCAATTCTTAATTTTTAAAAATATTAGATTCTAAACCTGATACGTGGATTTTTTTTAAGAATTGTAATTATATTTAGTAATTTTATCTATTTAATTTTGAAAAATAGATCATTATAATTTATTGAATGAATATTTAAATTTATTTTAAATATTTTTTATGTTTTAAATTAATTTATGATTAATACTCGACTCAATGATTTATATTAATAGAATCGATATAAATACCAACAATTCATTTTATATTTAAATTTAAAAAATTATAGCATAATAAAATCGCATAAACCTATATTTTGGACCAATTTTAAAACAACTTTTATAATTAACATATGAATTTTCAAAAATAAATTTAAAAATGTATATAATAAAATAAATGTAAAAAAATAAAAATTCATACAAAAAAAGAATTGACGTTCTTATGTCCAAATATTCTATAAAAAATTTGTGCATCTTATATACGTGTGGTCTACAAATTATATTGTGTAGAAAACATTATAGAACATTATTTGTCAAGTTTTTTTATTATTTTCAAATTTCTATCAACATAAATTTGTGGGTATTTGAAGAATAAAGTGTCAAAGCACCTAGATATTAAATAAAAAGTATCATATTAATTAAAATATTGATTTTATCTGAATTTAAAATTATATAGATTAAATAATTAATATATGAAATATCGTGTGACTTACTGTAAATTATTTTAGAGATTATGGTTGTGACCACAATTACATTTTTGTTGTGTATAATGTTAAAATACTCATTTAATGCATATTGTTTTATTACTTTAAGTTTATTTTTTGTATTAATCTTTTAAAATGTCAAAGCACATTAATTATAATAAACCATAATAAAATTAGTATAAATAATTATTTTATATGGTATATTATAGTTATAACAATTTATATAATTTAGTCATCACAATCAATTAATTTGAGATTCATACATATCACAGTTTTGTCGTAATCATTTTTTCTATTTGCGATCGAATTTCACTTGCTAATATCTAAACTAAATGTTTCTAAAAGCTTATTCATCCAATAATAAACATAGGTCAATTTTTTACTTAATGATGAAATTTTTAAATTTGATTCTTGTGATACCTTTAATAATTCGGTCCCATTTAAAAGTTTTATAAAACTTTAATAGTTATTACTCATAACAAAACCCGAGTCATCTTTTGAAGAATAAACAATGTCATCAAACTTGAAATTATTTTTAAAAGAGTTTTCTGTTGTGATTCCTAAATATATTTTCTCTATATAAGATATATATCGTAAAAATGAGTAATAAAACATTAAAAAATAAATTTTATATCGTAAAATTTTTAGCAATGTTCCAAATACATTGATCCATATAACAGTACCCGAAAACTAAAAAAATAGAAAGTTCCAAAAATTTTACTGCAACTTCGTCATATTTGTTGAAAATTAACAGTGACCTCAAAACAAAAGTTCATACTATTATGAATAGAACATATGATGTCAATGCCTTGCAACATGAAAAATATGTACACCACACACACACACAAAGAGACACTGAGAATTTACCTTATGATGGAACATTTTTCTTTCTTATCCTCTCTATTTGTCCATGTGGTAGGTTTTCAAATGCCACATAGCTAGATAAATCAACACCACACCACCTAAGATACAATCTTGAAACTTTTTTACGAAGAAGATGAAACCAATACATGAGTGTTTGATTCCCGGAGCTCTCGTCATTGTCTTCTTCCTCTGCCTCTTGGTAATGATTTTCTCTAATGGCCCCATAAGAAGAAGATAAAAATCTACGAGGATTCAAAACTAAAACTGGAAAAAAAATATTCATTTTCTAAGTTTTGTCTTGCATTACCCATGGCCTTAGACATTTTCTATACAAAAGGCAAAAAATGTTTCGATAACAAAATCTATGAATCTCGGTTTCCAATAGTGAGAATCGAGTTTTAGTGATGAATAAAATTATGTACTATTTTTAGACCAAGAAGATTCAACAAAAAACTATTATATCGGAATGGATAAAGTCTCTCTTAAAATGGAGAAAAGTCTATCCTAAACCTATGGATCCGATGTATACGTATCTATCTGCAATGACATCATTCTGTAGATGATAGTAACAATTTTCGGCGGATTTGTGATTAAAGATGGATTAACCGCAAGTGAGTCGACATAATGATAAACAACTTTAGGCGGCGAATGAGGCGAGTTGTCAGAAGATCCCGAAGTCGATGTAAAATATAGGGTTTCTGGTATTTTACAATATCTATAGTTATATAAATATCCTATGCGGGTACAAGTATCTCCAAGAACCATTTAAATCTCCTAGTCTATTGATGTGTGTTCAGAAAGCCCAAAAATGCATATTAATAAATCCTTACGTGAATTGAGATTTGGTCATTTCCTATAGCAAAGAACATTGTAGAAACAGTAACGCTGCTTTAGTTTTCGCCGAGACTCGATATCCCCTTTGTGCTTCTCTTCACCACCGACATCTCTGCCACCGATCTTCTTTAGGATTTCCCCTAATTGTTCATACTCAAACAAAATTTTCAAAAGTCACACACTTTCTCATCGGGTCAACCACAAACCTAACGCCGAACAACATAATCTTCTTTGTCTCCTTCTCGAAACTTGATTTCTCATGCACAATCGCTTTTACTAAACTCCTCCTCAGTGATCTAACGCTTCTGAACCTTAACTTTGACCTCGTCTTTGCACTGTTTCTTAAGTCAAAGTATCTTCACTTCGTGGATATACTCCTTGCGAACAATATTCATTTTCTTTGCATAGTCCGAATGACGAAAACCAATTTAGGGTTTGAGAACATAAGCAAGGTGAATGGAATGATTAGAGAGCTTTCAATAGTTAATGTTACCAGCGTTAATTTTGACATTAATTTTATTATTCAAACCTTTCAACAATTGTTTTCAGTGTTTAAAATAACATACGGAAAGTGGAGAATGAGAAGTGATTTTAATTTCTTTTATTAATTTATATATTTTGTTAAAAAACTTAATTTATTTTTATTAATTTATATATTTTTGTTAAAAACGTAAATATTGATGTGAAAGCATGATGAGCTTACAATTTTGGGAAATATTTTTAAAATTAATTTAAATTATTGAATGTGTAATTATATGGATATATAATAATATATAGATTTGTAATAATTTTAAGAATAATTACTGAATATATGGTTATATTGAAAAATTTTAAGTAAAATCCTAAAAATCATTAATATAGAATTGATAAATTTATAAATTTAAAAATGCACAACATTGATTTATATATTAAAAAGCAATAAATTTTGATCATTTTCTTGTAAAAAATAATATATTATTTTTTTAGAATAAAGCGAGAATATTAGTAAAAAACGGTAACAAATTGAATTAATATTCAATTATCTTTTTGGGTGAAGTGATTGTCATGCCATCGTTGACATGTCTCCACTAGAATTGAGTGGAATATTATATCATCACCCGAGATGGCGGCACCAGAATGTTTCAAACCTAAACTTTTAATATATAAGATTTATATTAAATTTACGGTACTTCAATCTATAGAGTTTAAATCTTAATTATAAGAAATTAGTAAACTTTGGAATTTTTTGCCTTTTATTTCAATTGCAATATTATGTACCATAAAATAAAAATTTTAACGGATTTAGAAATTTATTATATGAGATTAAAATGATGGATATTAATATAGAAATGTTTGTAATAAAAAATATAAATTAAAATGATGTGAAATATTTAAGATTGATTAATTCAAATTAGAATAGATGATTAATTCTATTTTATGTTTGGGTTTTTACATTGGAATCGATATTCATATTTATCAGAATTCAAACTAGAAAATAATATAATGGACTATAAAATTTGTAATCTAAAAATATATATAAAAAGGTAGATAAATTTTGTTAAAAATTTATAGTTGAGTTTATTGTTTATTCATAGATAAAAATTACTTAAAAAGAATATTATTTTTTTGTGAAAGATAAGGAATCGTATGACAGCATCGTTACGTCCATCAAATTATGAATTTTATTTTTCATTTTTAAAACTCATATTTCTTCGTTAAGTTTATAGAGTTTTTCAACTCCATCATGATCGATTTCTACTGATTGAAATTTTATAAAAGTGCAAATCAATTAGACACAGATTAAAATTATATTATCGACGTTATCAAAAAAGTTGTGAATTATTATACTAATAAACATCGTCGGATGAAACAAATCTGGTTTATTAAATTAACATTTGGTAGGTTCCCTTTCTTTTTTATATATTTTAAAGTTAATTATTATGTTCTTCTCTACTTTATTTTCTTGAAATCGTCCTTTTATTTCTTTGTTTTTTATCATTTAATATTGTAATTAGTATAAATACATTTCATTTTATTAATAACAAAATTAGACATATAAACTTATTTTAGTTAAATTTTCTATATACTATTCTCTCAAACCTTACCTTTTCAAAACTCTAGTTTTATAGCAAGTTCAACCATTCGATATGATCATCAAATCATTCGATTTTAAGATCATGGTATCAAAACGCATATAGTTTTTACTTTTTGTTTTTTTCCTTCTTCTCATATTAATAAAATTCGTGCATTTTTCAGTCTATTTTGATGTTTGAAAAGTCTAGTTGATTGAGTTCTGCAATTTTAGTAACCGATCTTTTATAAAAAAAAATCTTTTTAGTTTTGCACATAAACAATACAAATTGTGTTTTTTGTTGATATAGAAGCTCAATATAGATCAAAACTTCAAGACATGGTGTCCATATACTTGAACTGAGAAAACAAAAACTTGTAACAATAGAAAAGAGTAATACTTGATTCTCGTCGAAAAATGCATTCTCTTAGAGGTACAAAAAATGAAGAAATGTATGGTTAGCAAAATTTAGAAGGATAATACTTGAAAAAGAGTTAAAACAAAAGGAGAGCGTCTGAAGCTCTGTGAGGTTGCAAATGGCGAGGTTTATACACTTTCCAAACCCACTTCGAACCACTAGAGATCCATGAACTTGTGAGATATAAGTATGTATTTAGGATCTAAGGTATATAACAAAGAAATATGGAGATGGAACCATGTTTTTCCAGAAAACTAATATTTCTGGCGGAGTACACTACACTACACGCGTAGTTCGATCGAGAACACCATAAAAAAGAAGATGTGGATGTTAGGATTTCAAGAAATAGGGAAATGTCATAAGGATTGGTCAATTGAGCATTTTTTTTGTTTGGCCAGAATGCTCATGGGTGTTCACCTTAATGTTTTCTCTTTGACATTTTAGGTCATCGGGGGTATCTCACTGATGGCTCGGGCCCCCTAGCAGAGCAAGTACAAGTATTAGTAACATAGTAAAAATGTGTTCCTCATCATTAAGTCATTAAATTAATATGTTCCACAAACAAAGGAATTGTACAATACAAACTAACATAAAAGTAGACTCATTAAAATTAAAAAAAAAACAGAAAGACCCTATGAAACTTCAATGTTCCCTCGTAAAAGAATGAATTTTTATCTCCTCATCAGCTATGATGAATTTGTTCTAGCTTGGCCAAACATGACATTGTTTTGGTCGACCATTTCTTCATCAAAAGAGTTTCGAGTCACGTTTTGTTGGTTTGAACCCGTGGTTCAAGGGAAGACTATGGGGTTGCATCATATATCTTCAAAGATGTTTCAAGCCCTTGACGAGCACAGAAGAAGCCATGTGGATTTTTAGAGTAAAGAAGACTGCGATGGTCAAGTTCAAGGTCGTGGTGTCATATGAGGATGGATTTTGACTTGGTTAAATACAGTTATAATTAGGTGTCTTGGGAAAAACGGTGGGAGGGGAAACTCGTGCTAAGATTAGGTGGAATATTACGAATGTTGGAACTGAGAGGTTGGGATCGGTGGACTTTACAAGCGTTGTGACTATGTTGGAGTTTGACGGAACTATGCGAGCACTTGTTATGTCGATTGGGATCTAGTGAGATCTGTTAAGTATAATGGACCTCACGAGTGCTACGACAGTAAGGATTCAGTGGATCTTTATAAGTTGTGATCATGGTAGACTACTAGTATTTGATTGTAGGTATTCGTTTGAGGGGGGTTAGGTATACAAGTACTCACATTTATGTAGTTTTGTACTTTATTGTGTATCGAGTAAGAGATTAGATGCAATTGGATATACAAAGTTTGTACGTGCATCGATCTCATTAAATGCAATTAATCGTATTCATCCCTTTGTAGACAGGATATAAATGACAATTAGAAAAAAAAATGTTGAGGTTTTACGATGATTTTTTTCGAAGAGCATTTACTTATCTTTTATTTTTCAATATCTAATAAGAATCAATTTTCCGTTGTGTTTTTGTTGGTGATATTTGAATAATTGTTTTGTTCATTTTCTGGTGGTGACTAGATCACTTATTGTGAGAAATTATAAAAATAAAAATTTTAAATATTTGAAAATCATTTTTAATAAATGTATGTGCCAAGAATATAATTTCGTGTGTGTTCTCATTAGGCCTAAGCTATAGTTTAAATATACATTACAAAAACCCTAATACGACTTTACATATTTACAAAACTACCATCAATGTCTAATACGCCCCCTCAAGTTGCAGCATGAAGATCCCGGATGCCCAATTTGGAACGCAAATAAAGAAAGGAATTTTGTCCCAACGTCTTGGTAAAGATATCGGCAACATGTTCTGAGAACGAACATGGGATGTCTGAATGGTGCCGTCCTGAACCGCGTCTCGAATGAAATAACAGTCTATCTCGATGTGTTTCGTACGCTCATGAAACACAGAATTTGCAACAATGTGCAAAGCAGCCTAATTGTCACAGAAAAATCGTATAGGAGCCGAAGGGAGAATGCCAAAATCCCGAAGTAGAGCTCTCAACCATATGAGCTCACTCGTAAGATGTGTCATAGATCGATATCTGCCTCAGCCGAAGAACGTGAAACAGTAGCTTGTTTCTTGGTTTTCCACGCAATAGGTGAATGACCAAGAAACACAATATATCCTCCAACCGTTCGTCGAGTAAACCGACAAGAAGCCCAATCAGAGTCACAAAAACCTGAGAGAAGAATATCACAATCGGAGCGAAACCAAATACCTTGCCCAAGAGAACCCTTCAAGTAGCGAACCACTCGCAATGCAGCAAGCTAATGTGCCTCACGTGGTTGATGCATGAACTGAGAAAGGGTATGGACCGCCAAACTGATATCAGGACGTGTGGTCGTCAGATAGAGAAGACGGCCCACGAGGCGGCGGTACTGCTCAGGGTCCGAGTGTAGTGGCCCAGAAGCATCAGACAATCGGTGGTTCTGCTCGAGAGGGAAGGTAACAGGACGACATGCAAGAAGGCCGCACTCGGAAACGATGTATGTCGCATACTTACGCTGAGACAAGTAAATCCCATCGGAGCTTCTTGAAACCTCAATTCCCAAAAAATACTTGAGAACCCCAAGATCCTTCATATGAAATGTCAAAGATATGTCTTGAAAACCTCCATCATGTCAACATCATTTCCACCGATCAAAAGATCATCAACATAAACAAGAACATGAAGATGTCGCGTACCTCGAATCAACGAAAACAAGGATGAGTCGGACCGGGATTGAAGAAAACCATACGCAAGGAGTGCGTTAGCAAGCTTGTCAAACCAACAACAAGGAGCTTGCCGCAAACCATAGAGAGACTTCTTCAGTTTGCAAACAAGAGTCTGGTCGTCACACGATAGGCCAGGAGGAACCTTCATGTAAATATCTTCATGTAGATCACCATGTAAAAAGGCGTTGTGAACATCCATTTGATGAATCACCCATTGTTTTGAGGAAGCAATGGCCAAGAATGTGCGAACGGTCGTCATCTTCACAACGGGAGCAAAAGTCTCTTCGAAATCAACACCTTCAGTTTGTCGATTGCCAAGAACAACTAGTCGAGCTTTGCGTTCAATACTCCCATCGGATTTGTACTTGATCTTGTAGACCCATCGGCATCCAATGGCTTTCTTTCCCGGTGGCAAAGTAGTCAAACTCCAAGTGTCATTTTGCACCAAAGCACTAAGCTCTTGTTGCATAGCCTCGTTCCAATAAGGAGTCGCGGCGGCCTCGGAGTAAGAACGATGCTCGATTCCAATGTCAATAGCTGCAAGAAAAGCTCGATGTCGCGAAGTAAAGTTAGCATTAGTAACGTAATTCGCTATGGGATACGAGACAGTACCTGAGGACAATGAGGAGGGCGGAGAAAGAATGCGAATGGGGTCTTCAAGACAACGAGCAGAGTACGTGACATAATCCCGAAGCTTAACTGAAGAAAACTTGGTACGATGACCACGACCAAGTGCCTCAACGGTAGATAACCCTAAACCACCATCTGGAGGAGAACCGGGGGTTGATGAGTTCTCGAGTGTAGGGTCATCGTGAGATGAAGACGGCTCAAATGATGATTCCTCAGGTGGAGGATCACCATGGGGCAAACCATCGGAGGCAACATTAGACCGCCCCTGTCAGAAGCACCCGATACCGATGGGGAATGGAATATATCCGGTGGATCATCAAAAACCGAAGGATAAGGAGTCGGATATGTTGGAGATGATTCTCGCGAAGATGAGCCTGTAGAACTATCCGCATATGGAAAAATATGTTCAAAAAATACCACGTCACGAGAGATAAAGAACTAACGAGTTTCAATGTCAAACACCTTCCATCCTTTTTCACGAGTTTCAATGTCAAACACCCATGAGAAATTGATGGATCTTCTCCTCTTCACGATCGCGAATGAGCTCGGCATTGAGAACAGCGGCATGTGACGTACCACATCCACATGTACGGATAGGTTGATATGCGTCCAATTCCTTCCAAAGTTTCTTCAACCTACCAAAGAAAACTTGAACACTTTGATTTTGCTGTGAGCAACGAGAAAGCTCCGCACGTATCTGATGAACTCGTGCGGTATTTTCTGCAGAGAACTGTTGGCGAAGATCCTCCCAAAGCGTTCGCACGTCGTCAACAATGGAGATGTTGGTGCGCAATTGCGGATCAATGGTATTGAACAACCACTCGATCAGCATCGAGTTGACAAGATCCCATTCTTCACGGTCAGGAGAATCGGGCGACGGTGTAACAATTTTATCGTCGAGAAACCCGAGCTTCCTTTTCGTGCGAAAGGCATGTCTAATTTGTTTAGCCCATTCTTCGTAGTTGGAATCACCACGAGTTGAACCGATGTTATCACAGTTCCCGACCCCTCCAACGGATGCAAGTAATAGGGAGATCCAAAATTGCACGTGGCACGGACGGACGGGGCGACGTGCGGCTGGGCAACGTATGGCTGGGTGACGTACGGCTGCTGCTGGGCGACGTACGGCTGCTGCTGGGCGACGTACGACTGCTGCTGGGCGACGTACGGCTGCTGCTGGGCGACGTACGGGTGCTCGCCGCGCGGCGGGGGCGCGCGCGGGGGGGCGGCGGCGGGATGTGTCCACTGGAATCTGCATCAGTGAGGGCCATGACGAGCGCGGCAACTGGAATTTGTAGCAGCGACGGCTAAGGACGAGCGCGACGACTGGAATCTGCAGCGGCGGCGGTAACTAATCCCACAACAGCGGCAACGGCTGGAATCTGCAGCAACTGCGGCAGCGGTTGAATCTGCAGCGGCGGCTGCAAACAAAAAAAAAAAACCGGGGGAGCCAAAAGAACCGGGGGGGGAAAACGACGGTGGCAGCTAAATGCAGCGGCGGTCGGAAAAATGAAACGACGGTGGCGGTTAGAATGCGGCGGCGGTCGGGAAAAATAGCACACGTTCGACGACTACGAAGAGGGTTCTGATACCTTGCAAAGAATATAATTTCGTGTGTATTCTCATTAGATCTAATCTATAATTTAAATAAACATTACAAAAATCTTAATACGACTTTAGATATTTAGGAAACTACACTCAAAGTCTAATAGTATTAACTGTAAATACATGTTAAAATTAAAGATAATGTAAAAAAATACACGTCATTGCTGATGAAATGGCATGGCATAAAAAATTATAAAAAATGCATATTAAGAGTTTTTTTAAAGAAAAAAATAAATTGATATTTTGATATATATAATAACATAAGTTCATGAGTTTTTGTGTAAAACAAGTAATTCGGAAATTCTAAGCATTTTTCTTTATTTATATTAAAAATCTAAATCGGTATTTTTAGAAAAAAACCACTGGTATTTAAAATGAAAGGGATTAGTTTAACATATAAATGGAAATTCTTTTCGACAAAAACAAATAAATTCGAAGCATCGGAATGAGTTTTAAATTTAAAAGTAAAAGAGATGAAACATGTTCTGACGTATAGAAAATAGGAATGTAAGGGAGACAATGGTAATGGAATTAATTTAATACTATAAAAAATTATATTTAAAAGTACACATCCCCAAAGCGTTATTAGTGTTGAAGACATAATTCGAGAACATGCTCTTCACATTCTCCTTCGCTAAAACCTATGTTTTATTATATTATTAATATTATATTATTATTATTATTATTAAATATGTTTGCATTTTTTATTTAATGGTGTACGTGTTGAATGATGCTTTTGGAAACTCATTAATTTTTTTAAAATGATGTGGTTTAAGGAGATGGAAATTTAGGTTAATACAATGGATGATGTAAAGTCTTTTTTTTTTTTCATATTAGTTGAGTGTACCATCAAATTCATATATTTTAACACACAATAATGTTTGTGGATCTAGTTAAACAAAAAAAAAAATAATCTTCCATACAAGAGACTGCAAGACTTATGAGTAAGCCTAATTACTTTCGTGGGAGTATTTCCATATTTGTCAAAACCAAATCCGCTTATAACTCGAAATATGCAACTTTATATTTCTTTTTCATTTGTGTATAATGAGCCAACAACAAAAAATTTGATATTAAAATTTCACAAAGATGAAAATTATTAGAAATGTAATAATTAATGAATTTTAGAATATCGATATACATATAGTAGAATATTTGCGAAGATAGAAGTAATCGTAATTGATTTTGGATACTTAATACATCTAACTTTTTGCATCATCATGAGAAGTGAAAAGAAAGAAAGAAAAAAGGAGAGATGGATAATGGTGAAAGGGGAATAGAGAAGTAAAGAGGAAGATAGTTGAATGAAAGCTATGTATTGATGAGAAGGGGAATATTGGTCTAAGTCCAACACACACACACACACATTACTCAGAGCACACATATGATGTCTCTGCTTCAACAGTCACAGCTCAGAGATTCCTTTCCTAGGGCCCCATTCTTCACATCTACGTACATACATACATACATATATATATATACTAACATACATACATACATATATATATATATACTAACTTTCTTTTATACACACTTACTTTTCTACATATTTTATAACACCAAAAACTCTAATATATTATTATTTTCTTATGTATATTAGATAAATCTTGGGACTTTTATAATAATATTTTACAAATCGTACAAAACGAGATAAATTTAAAGTAAATTATAGAGATATCTAACTTATAAAGGACTCGAATTTATAATTTTTGAAATAAAAATTATCAACTTTTATGAACTATGTAACTCTAAAGAGTTCATATTTCTTCTTTTATTCTTTAAATAACAAAATATGGTCAGATATAAGTAAAAACATGTAAAACCTATATGTATCATTAGATAACATTAGAATTAGATTTATATCTATATAATGTATTGTTTTTAAAAATTATTTATATAGAATATATTGTGGTAAAAGAGGGAGGCTCCTCCTCCAACACATTGGAGAGTCTTTAATATCGAAGCTCGTCCCTTTCCTTTTGTACACTTCCAACATATTCCCTCCACTTCTCGATTTCTGTCTTTTTCATTTTTATTTTTCTCTCTCGAAGAATATTATTTATGGAAACATCATTTTCTTCTTTAATTTATTTTTTCCTTTTTATTCACTTTGTAAAAAAAATAATTGTTTTCTTTATGTATTCATTATGACGATCATGGCCTTTTCATTTTCGAGTTTAGCTAAACACAAATGCTAAAACGAATTCAAAATTCATGTCGAAAATATGATTTTGTCCTTAACTGACATTGAAAAAATTATTAATGACTTATCATAATTGTATTACGAATGAGTTTTCACCTAAGACAGCTATTTTTTTCAACTAACCTAATCATTTAAAGAAATATTAATTTGAAATGGGAGAGAACACTACACATATTATAATTATGTATGCTATTATTATCTCACATATAGAAATTTTGTTTAGGTTCCATTTTTTTTAAATTTCACTTTTAAAAACTAATTTGAAATAAAAATATAATTAAAATACGAAAACTTTGTTTTAAAATTTAAAACTATTTTAAAAAATTCACATGAAAAATTATCCAAACTATTTTTTTTCATAAATAAATAGTATTGGGGTTTCGACTATATGATAATCAGATATTTTTTCTTTTGCAAAAGTAAAATAAATTATGTATTTATGAAATTTTAGACTTGTTTTAGATGGAATGTATTTGCCGACAGAGAAAAAAGCAAGAATGGATGTATATTCCATTATATGCCATATTAATAATTTTCTTTTTAATGTTTACAATTTGATTTTTTTTTTTATAAATGGGAAAAGTATACACATGGTGGCGGCATTGACCTATTATTATTATTATTATTATTATTATTATTATTATTATTATTATTATTATTATTATTATTATTATTATTATTATTATTATTATTATTATTATTATTATTATTATTATTATTATTATTATTATTATTATTATTATTATTATTATTATTATTATTATTATTATTATTATTATTATTATTATTATTATTATTATTATTATTATTATTATTATTATTATTATTATTAGTAGAAATCCAGATGGTTTATCCACGTTAAACTTTTCTTTGATTAGCTATATTGTTGACATTTTCCTTTTCCTACTAGATCGGTTTAGACTTGTTTTAGATGGAATGTATTTGCCGACAGAGAAAAAAGCAAGAATGGATGTATATTCCATTATATGCCATATTAATAATTTTCTTTTTAATGTTTACAATTTGATTTTTTTTTTTATAAATGGGAAAAGTATACACATGGTGGCGGCATTGACCTATTATTATTATTATTATTATTATTATTATTATTATTATTATTAGAAATCCAGATGGTTTATCCACGTTAAACTTTTCTTTGATTAGCTATATTGTTGACATTTTCCTTTTCCTACTTTGTTTACACTTTAGTTGACTTTCTTTTGCGTAAATCTTGTTCTTCAAAAGTTTATTATTTAAAATAAAAAAATATAATATACATTATCATTGCCAACTCCATCATGACCACGACATTTTTTTCTTTTAATTAATATTAAATGTTAATAAGTCCTATGCATTATTTATATGTGATATTCACATACTTGAATACACTAATACACACATTAATTAGAATTAATTAAAATATCAAAATAAACGAAGAAAAAAAAACAGAATAAAGAAAGTTCCGGCATCCTTTTCGATTGCTACGTTAATTCTATTTTTTATAGGTAAATAAATTTCATATAAAATTGTTTTACAGAATTTCCATTCTTTTTTTGAAAAAAACCCTGATTTTCCCACTTTAACTCTTCCCAAGAATTAATGAGGCCTTAACCCTTTTTTTAACTAAATCACGCAGGGGTAATTAATATCACGCGCCGAAACCGCGCGTGAAAGAGCGGTCTTATTATGTTCCATTACACGGACGTGAGACAAAACGCGAGCCTCAGTGGTCACTTTGTGCCTGACAGTTACGGGTCCACTTTCTCTTCACCCAACATTCCCCACGCGCTCCCTTACTGCGCGTGAGTCAATCTCCTTCGAAATTGCGAAATTACCCTTCCTCTCTGTCTCCTTTTTTCCAATTAAAGAGTCCTTTCATCGTTTTCGTTTTTTTGTTTTGTTTTTGTCCAATCTCTTTCTCTCACCCGAAGAGCAGAATCTCTCTTTGGAAACTCTTTTTTTCCCGGTGAGTTAATTTTCCGTTTGGGGAGAATGAGGGAAATGACGGCTTCGGACATGGCAACGATCACAGAATCTTTGGAGAGATCGATGCAAAATTTTTCTCTGAGCAATCGGAGAAGAAGGGTCGGGGTCGGAGTTGGAGGACAAGAAGAAGAATCATCGAAATCGGACGATAATATCAACGCTACGACCGGCGAACACATCCCCATCTCCGACAGAACCTTGGAGCTGAATTCCCACATCTCCCTTCCATGTCACTGGGAACAGTGTCTTGATCTCAAGGTGAACAAAAGAAATATATACCCGTTTCTTTATTTGTTTTGTTTGTATCGCATTTGGGATTTGCATTAAATGCAGAACCAGGAGGAAGAAACAAATTCCTGATGGGTCTTTTTGTTGGTTTATGGGTACATTGTGATTTGCCTTTGTTTTTGTTTCCTTGTGATGCATTTATTGCTTAATCATGTCTCTCTATCCACTCTATGTGTGCATCCACAGAACGTGTCTCTCCATCGCTCACGAGTCTGTATTACAGATCGTTTCCCACAAACCCTAGAGATGAATTTAGTTTTCTCATTGGTTTAGGCAAAGTCGGAAGAAATTTCAATTGAAAGTTTCAATCTATGGAAATTCAGAGGTTTTCAAGATACATAACATACATATACACACGACGCCAAAAAACCCTTTTTGCATTCTCCCTTATTGCTATTTGAATCAAGGAAAGCCCTTTCACTTTTGCACCGTGGATAGGTCTCTTTGAGGGTAAAACAAATGCTTTGCGTTCAAGAAATGTCTGAATATTGGATGTCCACTTATAGATCTAGACCAAGCTTCTTCTTTCTTTTATCTTTAGTCACAGAGCTTTGATACAAAATGCACAAGTATAGTACTGCCTCATTACTCTTTTAAGTTTATGTTTCAGGAGATTATTGGGTTTTGAAAAATGGGTGATGTGTTTTACAGACAGGAGAGATTTACTACATAAACTGGAAGAATGGGATGAAAGTAAAGGAAGATCCAAGGAGAGTGATGAACACAGAAGACGTGGGTGAATCATATGGCATATATTCAGAAGAAGAAAGCTCTTACGACAGTGAAGAATCGTCGTCTGAATCATCACCTTCGTCGTCGAGAGAGAAGGAAGAAGATGTTCTTGTGGTAGCTGGTTGCAAAGCTTGTTTCATGTACTTCATGGTCCCTAAGCTTCTTGAGGACTGCCCTAAATGCTCTGCTCAACTCATCCACTTTGATCGACCTGATACTGGTTCTCCTTGAACTTCTTTGTTTTCCTTTTTTCTTATATTTTTCTTCAGATGATTTTCTAGGGTTTTCACTTTCTGTTTTTTTTTGTTAATTTTAATCTTATAAAAATGGTTCTTGGTTGGGTATTAACACCATTCTCAACGTGGAATTTTCAGACAGTAACCCAAAGAAAAAAAAAAGAGTATCAATGTTTATAAAGTATTCCACCACGTATTCATATGGTAATCCATAATTTGGATGAAACGAGTTTGTAATTTCTTTGGATTTTTACCATTCTAAGTGTGTAGTGGTTTTGTAATGGCAATATGAAATCTATGCTTCTTATTTTTTGACAATTCAGAAATTAACTTTCTATATATAAATAAATGTGTTTTGTCAATTGGTTGAACATGGTACAGAGACAATAAACAATACAATGTAACATATAACAAATAATACCAAAAATATAGATGATCAATCAAACATACTCTCTTTTTTAGTGATATTATATTGAATTTAATTACTATATAAATTATGAAGTTATATAGAGATTGAATAATATCGAATTTTTTTACTTAATTTTTGGATTCATTACAAGAAAAACATTGTGCTGAATTATAAATCATTTCAATTTTAATATTCTATAATGAAATATAGACGTAAAATAGAATATTATATTATGTTTTTTATATTTAATTACTTGTTGCTAATTAAATATGAAATTTAATCAAATATAACTTGTTCATGATTGCTAAACTGCTAAATTAGATTTATATAAATTGTTAAAATAATGAATTAATTTAATATTTATTAAATACAAAACCAAATTTGAGACTAAGCAAATTTATTTCTTAACAAGTGAGAATTTAACAGTGTACAAGAAAAATAAAATTGCAAAATGAATATATGTTTTGTTTAAATCGTGGTTCGTGGAAACAGTTGTTAAAATGAAGATGGTCAAATAGAAGGAGCCCTTAGGACTCGCGCGGGTTTGAAGAAGAGAATAATAATGATAATGATTGCACCATGTGACTTCTTCTATTTTTTTAATTTTCAACCAACCATTATATGTTTAAAATATTTTCAGAAAAAACTTATAAAATTTATGATTTTTTTGATAGAAAAATGGAGAGAGGGCATGTGAAGGATATAGTTACGCATCGGAAAATGGAAAGTATTTTGACACATTATATAAATGTTTTTTCATCTTAACCATTTGAATCATGATATAGTTTTGGTGAGGAGTTATGGAATGATAATGTAAAAAGGACTGTGGACATTTAATATAAATTAAATGTCAAAGATTGCACTACAAAAAAAATTAAATTTCCAGACAGCAAAATCCGTCCCTAATTCGTCTGGAAAATGGTTTCTAGACGTTTTCCGGACGGATTTTATCGGTCCGTAAATGAACGTCGCTAATTAATTTCCGTTCGGAATTCGTCCGAAATTCCGGACGGATGTAGTAGTCCCTAAACCGTCCGGAAAAAAATAAAAAAATAAAAAAATTTAAAAAAATTTTAAAAAAATTAAAAAAATTAAAAATTTAAAAAAAATCCGGACGGATATATTTTTCCGTCCAGAAATGTTTTCCGAAAATTAGAAAAAAAAATTCCGGACGGATATATTTTTCCGTCCAGAAATGTTTTCCGAAAATTAGAAAAAAAAATTCCGGACGGATATATTTTTCCGTCCGGAATTTTTTTCAAAAAAAAAATAAAAATAAAAATAAAAATAACAATAAAAAAATTAAAAATAAAAACATTTTTGTGATAAATTAAACTTCTTCTTCTATCTTTATCGTCGCCTCCAAATCAACCGTCGTCGTTATCTCCACCTCCGTCGTCGTCGTCGCCGCCATCGCCACCTCACCTCCACCGTCGCCTCCACCATCGCCATCGTCTCCACCTCTGCCGCCGTCGCTCACATGCCTTCTTCTCTATTCCTCTTTCTCTTTCTTCATTCTCTTTTTCTTTCTCTTCTTATTCCTTGCGAATGAATTTATAAGATTGAATTTTCGGACGGATTCAAATATTCCGTCCCTAATTCCAAACGG
>CM071866.1:7020164-7064372 GCA_036759665.1 Gynandropsis gynandra | reverse complement strand
TCCTTGAAGATCTCAACATCAAATCACCACATGCAATCACTCTACACTGTGACAATCAGCCCGCCATTCATATTGCAGCAAACTCAGTATTTCATGAGAGAACGAAGCATATTGAAGTTGACTGCCATTTCATTCGAGAAAAGATCAAGCAAGGAACCATCGCTATCGCCTTCACCAAAAGTGCTGATCAACTTGCGAACGTCTTTACCAAAGTAACCAGTGATAAGGTGTGCAAAAGCCTCTGTGAAAGGATTGGTCTAAGAGATATCCATCAACCTCCACAAATATCAAGCTCGTCTAATCATGTCTTGTGATTGTACTCTTTTCCTTCACCAAGTTTTATCCCACTGGGTTTTCTTGGTCAGGTTTTTAACGAGGCATCACCGCATGATTTTAGCCGTGCTTGAGGGGGAATGTTGAATTGAATATTAACTAAATATTCTTCTTCAACCATTTACTCATCTTTTGACTATGGTTTTTCTACATTTTTTATTTATTTCTCTTCATGCATGAGTTTGTCATTCATGTCTACTCTTCGTACAAGAGTTTGTCATTTATTTCTTTCTATTCCTTTTTTTCCTATAAATAACTACTCTTGTAATGTGAATATCACAACAAATATAAACTTTTTCTATAATCTCTTTTTTCACTTAACTCTGTTTTTCTATAAATGTTTTATTAATGAATCAAATAGTTGATATATTTTAAATTCATGGAAATACAAATTGTCCTTATTTTAAGTTTTAAAAAGTACAATTATTTGTTAAAAGTCATTTAGTAATGATTAAATAGAGGAAAAACAATGCCAAACTAGAAAACAAAGTCATACATAATGATTATAGAGCTCTAATTCTTTGAAATTTATGAGACCACATTAGAGTATTTAATGTATCCAAATATTGTTTTGACAAAAACTTTAGTTCAATAATTTGTTATATATGAGTTTGTTTTTGGCCATTTCCCACCAATTATGGTTCTTGCCCCCAGTAGTTAAATAGATATTGATTAATTATATTATCAATTATGTTAGCGTTAACAATGGATATTTATTATCAATTAGCCTAACAAGTGTCACATTAATTGCTTTGACTCCTTGACAAATAAATCATTTTTATTTTTTAAAATATAAAATCATGGTATAATAAATTATTTTGCTAATTCAAATTCAATCAATGGTAGTAGTACCCTTTTTTAAATGAGGACTCAAGTGGAATCGAAAAGAACAAATTGAATTAATTATCAGTGATAAACTAAACCATTTGCTTAACACAAAAAATAATAATTATTATAGGAGGTTTGTGTGGTCAGTTATAAAAAAAATTCAAGATCTTCTACCGGTTTTGTAGGATTGTTAACCAGGTTGGTCTGATCCGGTCCGGTACGGCCCAACTCATAACGCACGGAGTATTTCAGGAGTTGGGCTTTTATGACTTTAGATTTTTCATGTTGAATGGACCGTGACCGAATTAATTAACATTAGTTTAAAGTGTTACTAGAACAAATGTTTTAAAACTCGTACAAATTTCTAACAGAAATCTGTTGTGTAAAAATTAAGCATCCAAATTATTACTGCGACGTACTATGACTAATAAGTAACACTATATATGTTTTTATCATGTGTGGTTTGATTGGATAATCATACTATAAATCTGTTACAAAATAGAGTTTTTTTATGGTCATTTACATTTTAATATTTTAAATTATGAAGTCGAATTTTCACGTGGGAAAAACACACTTTTGTTCCTAGTCATTTATAATATTAAGATCGAAATGCATTATTCTAAGTGAATTTTAAGATTAATTTTACGAGTTATGGTTAGTGGAAACACAAATATTTTTAAAAAATAGATCACTTACTCGAACGAGGCTAAACCGGTTCAAATCAAGGATTGTTATTGGACCAGGCGTACATAAAGTAACCGAAAAAAACCGGTACGAATTGTTCGAACCGGACAAAACCAAAGCAAATTGCCAAGTACCTCGTCATGCTCTATCGATCCAACACGTAGACATGAATGTATTTACATGTGGCTTCATATAGAACCCGCCACAAGACAAAAAAAAAATTCCTAGAAAAAAAATCGGTTTAAGTTAATCCGAGGAGCAATTTTCATCGATATCTCAAGAAGAGAGGTGATGAATACTTACCATGTCTCTCACGAGTCTCATCATCAACCACCAGGCACTCTTTTTCATATACTCTAATTATATATATTTATATTTATATATTTTTATATATGAACACAACGATTACTGGTTATATAAAAGTTAATAATTTCAGGACCTCCACCGCCGTATCCACCGTCATCGGAGTATCAAAGATACTCGTACGGGAATTATCCGCAACCTCTTCCTCTGCAGCTGCAGCCGCAGTCGCAACCACCACCTCCTCTGCGTCCTTACAGAGATTACTACGGAGACGGAGAATATATAAGTTGTTTCTCTTTTCTAAGAACTTGGTAAGCACTTTACAGTAAACACATTCAACTTTTTAATGTTAAAATAGTACCTAAAATTTATGTAAAGTTTAAAATAAAATCGGGCATTTTTAACTAATAAACTTAACCATATTTATATATATTGTGCAGTTTGGCGACCCTTTGCTGTTGCTGGGTATTGGAGAGGTGCTGCTGGCCGAGTCGTTACTAAAAGGAAAGGGGTGGGGGTTAGTGTGTTTTCTAAGTTTTAAAAAAATGTGGCGTCGGTGTCTTTGGATTTCTTGTTTTCCAATATTTTATTAATAGTGTAATAAATTAATCAAATGAAAATTGTCATCTCTATTTGTTGTTAATCCGAATGACTCATAACTCGACTCAGATATGCTTTGGTGTATATGTATGTGTAACTATATAATTATACTTTTATGTATTTATCTGTTATTATAAATATGTGTATTCAATTATGTATGGTGGTATATATGTGTATATATATATATTTATTCATATAAATGTTTTATATAATATATGCATATATACATACATATATATATATATTAGTTTAGCATTTGCTCTTCATATGGAGTTTTTCAATATCTATAGTGCCTAATAATAGGGTGATGCTATCGATTTTTTATTTATATATGTAAAAGAGATTTTTAAAAGAAAGAATAACCGTGGGTAATGTCTCAACATATAAACCAATGAACTATCAAATTTTATATTATATGTTTTTAGATGTCTGATGTTTTTGACATTTTTTGTAAATAGTAAATTGTTTGGATTTGTAAATAGGAAATTGTGTGGATCATGTGTTTTTTTATCTCGTCTTTCTTGTATCAATCTAGATTAAATTTCAATTAATATAAAATTTACAATATTAAATATAAGTTGTTTGATTTAATTTTAATAAAAAAATAAAAATTATTAATAATTTAAAAAATTAAATTCTATGGTTTAAATGGCACAATATCAGAAATGCCCTTTTAGGGCTAAAACACTTCAACACTACCCTAAGAGCTAAAACACTTCAACACTACCCTCCTAAATCTGATGAAAAAAAAAATTAGAGAAAAGACATATATACCCTTAATGAAAAACACATACAAAACATCAAATCAAAGATATTTTTTAGAATTTTTTTGTTTCACATGTATTTTCAAAACTTAAGAATTTTAAAAAATAGAGCAAAGACAAATATATTTTTATTTTTTATATGCGAAAATATATATGGTTGATATTTTTTCGAAACGAAATCTATTTCAAAGTTGAGGGTAAAGAGAAAGAGACGATTTCGAAGTTGAGAGCAAGGATCCAGTTCCAAATAAGGAAGAAGAAAATTTATAAGTTGAGAGCAAATGAATTTTGAAGTGAAAAAGAAAGAAAGAAATTCCAAGGATCAGTAATGAACAAGAAAACACGAGTCAATCTTCAATGGTGTCTGTGAGTGGATCGATTTCTAAGATTTTACGTTGCAGATGAAATATATCAGGTATTAGGTTGTTAAAAGCGAAATTGTTTGTTGATTTCAAAGGGTTGTGAGTCTCAATGTGTCGCTTGAGTCGAAGAGGGTCATGAGTCTCAGTGAGTCGTTTGAGTCGAATAGGGTTAGGAGTCTTAGTAAGTCGCTTGAGACTCATGACCCTCTTCAAATCAAGAGACTCATTAGGTCTCAAGGGTCGTTTGAGTCGCAAGGGTTGCTTGAGTCTCAGTGAGTCGTTTGATTCAAAGAGGTCAGGAGTCTCATTGAGTCGCTTGAGACTCATGACCTTCTTCGACTTAAGAGACTCATTGGATCGTAACGGTCGCAAGGATCGCTTGAATCGCAAGGGTCGTTTGAGTCGTTAGGGTCACTTGAGTCGGTAGAAGACTAATGTATTTTTAATTGGTCAATTTACAGGTGCCGCCAAAGCCAAAGTTTCTCTATGAATTCAAGCACATGGACATAATGCCAAAGATTTCCACCAAGTGTTATCCTTACGAAACAATAAAAAAGTTGAAAGGAATGTTAAATGAAGATGAGTTGCATTACTTCAACAAGGAGTCACAATTTAGGCATATATTCTATTTCCAATGTGACTCTATCGTGATAAAGGTTCAAATGTCTATCCTATTAAATCACTCAGTGATTGTAAGGGGTAATAAGGAGTTGTGGTTTTTCGTAAATGGTGTTCCCATCCGGTACCCTATAGTTGAGTATGCACTAATTACCAGATTTAACCGCGGACCCTATCTTGGAGGATGAAAGTTCAAAAGGTTTGATACATTCAGACTGAAGAATTTCGGCCGTGGAAAGGGGACCGTCGCACAAGTGAGTGAAAAACTTGTGAAGGTGAAGAATTCCGCCGACCGAAAGAGGTTGGCAACTTTGATGGTGTTGTGAGAAGTTTAAGATCACAAGCCTTCATCAGACAATGCTATGAGCCATGATCTGATCAACATGATTGATTACTAGGAATTTTGTGAAGGCTTTCCATGGGGGCCTTACACATTTGAGAAGCTTGTGGATACTTGCCACAAACATGTTAGTGGGGAATCACCGAAACCAGAATGGTATTGTGGCGGTTTCATGATCCCACTCTTGGTAAGTTGTATATATATTATTAGAATAACATGAAAGTTTTCGTACTTTTTGTGTTCTTATCATTTTGTTTTAATATTTCAGTTACTTCCATTCGAAACCATCCTTATTTTGGGCGAAAACAGATGGTACGTTGATGTTATGGATGCTGATCCATCATGCCCAAGGATGTGTAAGAAGCGGGTTAAATACCCTTTTAACCCGAAGTATGTAGACATGATTAATCAGATCGAAGATTCTAAGGTAACAATTACATAAGGGTCACAAGGGTCGTAATAATTATTTGTTGTTTTTGCAGGATATTCGAAGCATTCTTTATGTTGAATATAACGAGGAAGTTTTACTTTTTGATCTGCAGGATTTCGAGGGATGCAACGACCCAAATGTTCAGATATAGATAAAACATCTACAAAGAAATCCAAAGGATATTTGTTGGAAGGACATCCATAAGTTCGAAATGTTGACGCGAAAAGCAACTCTTGATGAGAAAGAAAAGGGGAAAGAAAAGGGGAGTAAAAGGAAGAAGAGCAAGGGTGAAAAAGCAATAGAGGTTGTAGATGTTCCACCCATGTCTGAAGTTGATGAAGATGAATGATTTGTAGAGGCTGAAGCTGATAAAGAAGAAGAAGGTGGTGCTGAAGCTGAAGGAGAAGAAGCTACATTCATCTGACACTGGAACAAAAATTAATAAAGAAAATAGAGAATTCGGAGAAAAGAATCATCAACACCGTAAGATACCTTCTAAGGGACGTCGAGTTTGATTTGCCTAATCCAAAATCAAAGGGCTAAAATCCCAAAGGTGTTGACAAGGAAAAAAGATTAAAGTTCGAAAGACGACAAAATCAAAGGCTTCCCAGAAAGATACGAGTATTGGACAAGAATCTTACGGTACTCTAAGAGATGATGATTTTGAATTCTTTCAACGTCCATATCCAATGTCAAGAGAAGAGCCAAGAGAAGAGTCGATGGTGTTAGAGGTTGAAAATGACTCTCAAGATGGATGAGAAGAGGAGGTTGCAAACATTTCAACATTATTGAAAAAATTACATATGTCGCTAATCCTTCAAGTGGGCTTCAGTCCAACATTCCTCTACTTGAATACATTTCTGAAGAGGTTCCTCTAGTCGTTACTCCTTATGCTGGCGTTGGTGTTCGTGACAACGTTTTTTGCAGAGGATACACTAGTGGTTGCTTCTGATGCCGGCGTTGGTGTTCCTGACGAGGTTCCTATAGAGGATACTCCAGTGGTTCCTGTCGAAGAGGTTTTCGCTGATGTTGGTGCTGAGGAAACTCTATAAATTCCAGTCAAAGTGGTTGATGCGGATGTTCCTGTCGAAGTTCCACCATGTAAGTAATATTGAGTCACAAAGATCATTTGATTCAAAAGGTCGCATGGAGGACATGGGTCACATTGGTCGCATGGGTACAAGGATCGCTTATGTTGCAAGGGTCGCATATGTCTCATGGGTCGCATATATCGCAAGGGTCGCAAAGTCACAGGTCACAGTAGTCCTTAAACATCAAAAAGAAAAAAAAATAGATGCAAACTTACGAATTTATTGATTTATAATGATGAAAGACGTAAACCAAGGTTTAGTCCAAAATAATATAATATTACAAACTAACAAATCTTTCTTTCTTTTAAAGTTTGCGTAGTTAGGGTTCTCACATTCTAAACACTATTAGTGATGCTAACATTTGAAACCGTTTATCTCGATGAAGATGTGTTTTTCTTTGAGCCTTACCAGATTCAGGATAACGATTCTCTTTAGGTCTCCCACTTTGCGCTTTCTCAAGAAAAATAGGAGGTAGAACCGTAACTTCTGAATATTGAAGAGGAATGTTCTAATCACTGCAATCACGAACCAGATACACAGTTTCTTGGTAAGCCAAACGCCATGTATCGCGGAGGTAATATGTTCAATATAGTTCTGGTATCTTGTGACCTTTACCAACCTTATGTGCAGCCACAATTGCGTGGCTAAATGGATACTTATCCACATCAAATATATTGCAGTCGCACGTTCTTTTTAAGGAATCACTACAAATCTTCTATCCATCTCATTTCTCATCTCATACTCATCACTCAGTCTGTTCAATTCAATAACCTCAAAATTGGATGTTGTCCAAACCGTTCATGTACCGTTTTCTCAACATACGATGTTAACTTTTGAGAATCATCACGAATAGCTGCTTTCAACCTATACCTATTGAACCATTCCATTGTCTTTCCCACTAGGACCAAAATTTTTTTTTGACGTCTTCCACATGGAATTTATTGACTCCACCTCATTAATGGTTAATAAGTTGTACCTTTCATCCTTAAATTTACATCTTGCCGACCTAACGGGATCAAGTTCCTCTTTCTCCAAATACTTTGCAACATTAGGATACATGTGCAAAGGTCACAAAAGCCACAAATGTCACAAAGGTAATAGATGTCACAATGGTAAAAAAGGTCACAGTGGTCACATTTGTTCGTAGCCTTTAAATCGTTAAATAGCTCTTCAAATTCATTCACCTTGTATGTTGTTACACATTTGAAGAACATTTCCGCCACAATATAAACCTTTGAACTCTTTCTACCTTGGATTTTATTAATGTAGCTCTTTATGTTTTTCGATATATGACGTGCACAAAAACCATGATCAACTTCTTTGTACAATTGTTTGACAGCTTTTAACAAGCTTTTATGGCGATTAGATATCACAATGACATCACGTCCATCCGATATTACTTCTTTCAACATTGACATAAACCACATCCATGATTCGTCCTTCTCTATGTCGAATATTCACTATGCAAGAGGATATTGGTTACGTTCACCTTCTTGCGCGGTTGCCACGATCAATGCTTCACTGTACACTTCTGTAAGAAATATTGCATCCACAACAACCACTTTACATATGTATTTTCGTACTATTATAGCCACCTCCACAACCATAAAAAGGTATTTAGAGCTTTTCCCATCATTATCCAGCTTAAAACTTGCGATAGATACGAGATTTCTTTCTGAAATCATATGCAACCACCTTGGAAGCTTCCTATAATGATCAAATCCATCACCAAGAATCTTCTTTTAAGCACTGCATTTGCCTCTTAATTCCATCAAATACGATACATTGGTACCGTACTTTGATTTTACATGAGCCATCAATTCTTTTGTTGGAGGTATTTTGTTTTCCACAACATATTACTCATTCAAATAATCTTTAACCAATTACGTTGTACCCTTTATAGATTCTGTCGATTTAGATACATGTAAATACTTATGAATGGAATAGTGTGTTCTCTCACTATACCGTTTGGAATTCGATATTGATGCCACACGTAATTTTCATTTACAACCACTAAACCGTTTGGAATTCGGGATTGATGCCACACGTAATTTTCATTTACAACCACTTTTGAAAAACTTGCATCGTACGTCCCACAGCTTCGAATCAGAATTCAATGTTGTATATGCCGACTTCCTATTTTCAAAAATATTACACAAATAGCTTGACTTCAACTTCGTTGTATTTTGCTACCACCATCATCTACGTGCATAACTCATCAATAAGTTGATGGTATGTAGGACTAATTGGAGGACAATAGAAAAATACTCTCTGGTTTTCTAAAACTTTATCGACCCATTCAGATTCTCCATTTACGTTTTTTCCGTTACTCTCATACAAAAAATAAATAAGTGTGATTTTCTAATCTATTGAATCCATTACACATGTAACAAAAACATAAAAAATGATAAATTCTGTGACACACTGCGACCATGTGTTTCAATATGACTTTGTGACACAGTGCGACTGTGTGACTCGATAAGACTTTGTGACCCAATGCGACTCTATGACCCACTGAGACCATGTGTTTTGATATGACTTTGTGAGCAAGTACAATCGTGCGACTCAATGAGACTTTGTGACCCACTGTGATCATGTGTTTCAATATTACTCTGTGATCTAGTGCGACTGTGCGACTCGAAGAGACTCTTTCATTTACTGCGATCATTTTACTCTATTTCACTGAATGACTCGTTTTGATTACAAAAATATAAGACTCATTTAAAAAAAAGGAGAATCAAATCTATACATATTATTCACTACTCATTCGGGTTATCCAATTCACAAAAGAAACACGAAAAACTCACTATATATACCACGTTTTTATAACATACATAATTCCAAACTTTTTTATTGACACCAAATGATTTCAACCTATTCGCGGTGAATCTTATACCAATTTGAAGCTACTCGCGACAAATCTGATGTCGGAGAAAAGTAATTTGCGCCAGAGAAAAGAGGAAAATCAAGGTGCAATATCGAGTTATCAATATTATAAGGGTGGAGTTTAAGTTGTGATTATTCTTTTAGAGGGAAAGGTAGGATTGAAGTCCTAATAGCATACCAAACGTATTTTTGATTTTAACCCGGTTTGACAAAGTAAGGTATAATCTTAAAAAAGAAATACTAGGTTTAGATAAAGGAGAAATATAAATTTATTATTAAGATAATAATTCTTACAATTATAAATATATATATATATATATATTTATTTGGAATCAAATGTTGTGGCAGATTTCTTTGAATACAACATTTAACGTTTTCATATCATAGTTTATCCTAATTTCTATTTTTCGTCGAGAATTAATATTTTGAGATATTTCTTCGTCTTCACTCTTGATACGACAACATATATCTATCAATGACTCAAAACATGGGTGGTGTAAATATATTCCAACTTTGCATAAACTTTGTATCTCACATTTATTTATATTATAGTAATGGCAAAAAAAGGTATAATTAAGAATTTTTTTTTGTTTAAAACGATTTGATATTGTTGTGTTTGAGGGAATGAATGGTATGCGCGGTATGAATAATTTGTTACATATTTGTGTCCCTGTGATAATTTTGCCTTCAATGATTTTTCTATCAAGCTGCGTAATTTGGAGTTGAATATCATTGCATAAGACTAATGTTGGATCAATGTTTCTTAAAAACATTATCGATATGCATATTTTTAATTATAAGCAATGATTTTGGGTTGTCTGAACATTTAATTGCATTGAGAAAAAAAAATTGTTCTATATAAGTCATTATCACTATGCTCTATGTTACCGAACACGGTACTTGAGTCTTAACTTAGATATTCAATGACATTACCTGACATCATTTATAGTTATGTATTATTCATTTCATTAACCAATTCGTTTGTTGGACACAATGCAACGTTTTCTTGAAAATATTTGATCATGTTCCATCGGTTTCTAAGGTCTTCTTACACATTGTTAGCAATTGCATAGATATGATGTTCACCATTCATTATTAGAATATTCATTGGTAGGTCTACTAAACATTCACCATCTTTGGTTCAAATAATTTTCAATTGTCTATTCGTAAGATCCAGTCAAAGAATTGTTTTGTTTTAGATTGGTTTTCGAGCTAGCCTCATATTAGTGTTCAACTTTATGATTCGAAAATGATTTCAAATATAAGATAAATTTATGCATCCTGGCACAATATCATTTCTAGTGCCTTTGGATACAATATAAGATTGCAAATGATTGCACAAACTCGAATTAAAGCAAAGACGAAGTAAGCTTTGCGAACCAACATCGAGCCACTTGCTTGAGGCCATAAAGAGACTTACGAAGACGACACACTTGTCCAAAATGTGATTCGGACAAACTAGGATGAAGTTTCATGAAAACCTCCTCATGCAAGTCACCATGAAAAAAAAAGCATTATGAGCATCCATTTGATGCACTTTCCAGTTGAGGACCGTGAGACTGCCAAGAATACCCGCAATGTCATCATCTTTGCAATGAGAACAAATGTCTCTTCATAATTAAGACCTTCCAATTGATGATTTCCCAAAATACCAGTCTTGCTTTGTGTCTCTCGATGGAATCGTCATAATGATACTTGAAATTGAAAATCCATTTACATCTAATCGCTTTCTTTCTCAGAGGAAGAGACATCGGTGTCCATGTATTATTACGTTGTAGTGCATCTACCTTGTGCTAAGCGTCGGTGTTCTTGTCGAGAAGCTTCTGCTTATAAATGAGGTTTGACATGCGTCGTAATGACCGCAAGAAAAACACGATGCCCAACCGAGAATTATCACACGAGACATAATCTGAGATAGGATAACGAGTACCAAGGATGTGTTGGAGACGGGTGACAGCGGTGAAGGACTCTTTACCCGAACAATATTGAGAATATATAGTTACGCAAGCGCGTAGATGGAAGTTTCATGTGGTGACCACGACCTAACTATTTGGTTGTAGGCTGAACAATACGCGTATTACTCGACACAGTACCTAACTCCTCGACCGTAAGGCTCATCTCCTCGGCCAAAACACACATATTCTCAACAATTGTAGTAACCGTAGTGCATGTGCCCGCTACCCCCTGATGGCACAGTTTCTTGCAAGAATGAGTTGAAGTAATCATTATCGGCTAAGACAAGTGTTGGTGAGGTGGAAGTACTCAAGAAAGAGGCATTACTCGGAAACCCTGAATCTGGCCGATCTCGAAACAGAAACGTAGTCTCATAGAACACAACATCCCGAGAGATCTTAAACACATCATGCTCGATGTCATACATACGCCAGCCTTTCTGACCAGTCGGATATCCAATAAACATGCATTTACGGCTACAAGGAGCAAACTTATCCTGCCATGCCCGCTGATCATGTACATAACAAAGCGATCCAAATGATCGAATGTGATCCAATGAGGGAACTCTACCGTGAAGAACCTCATAAGGAGACTTACCATCCTAAACATTAGATAGTTTCATGTTAATTATATAGGCCCCCTGTGAGTAGGGGTGGACATTTTGGTTCGGTTATATAAAATCAAACCAAACCGAACCGAACCGAATTATAGTCATTCGGTTCGCTTCGGGTGTAGATAAAATAATTCATCGAGTATGAAAGTTAAAAAAATCGAATATATTTGGTTCGATTCGGTTATTAATTGAATAGCCGTGGATAGCCGATTGGTTACATAAAAATATAAAATATATAGATAAATAATATTTATCAAATGAATATTTATCTATTTTAATTATTAATTAAAATTAAATATCAAATTTAAATAATAAATATTAATATATTTTTTTAAATATATGAATTATTTGAAATATTCCAAATAATATCATTTATTTGTAATTTTATATGAACAAATACTTGATAAAATCGAAATAATCGGATAATAACTGAACAAATTAATGTTCGGATTTTACTTTGGTTACAATATTTTATTGATATAACCGAACCGAACCGTTGTACAACCAAACCGAACCAAATCGATTTAAATTTAATTATTGTTTGGTTATTTTTTTAAAACCCGAATAATTCGTACCCATTATATTCTAAACTTATATCCAAACCGAAAGGCCTACCTGTGAACCGAAAGGCCTTCCTAAAGCAAAGAGGAAGGTCCGACTGGAACAACAATCCACGAACAACATTTAAAATGTGTCGATGTTTTTCTTTCAGCCCGACCATTCTCTTGTGGCGTCCCAGCGCACGAAATCTTGTGAGATATTCCATTATGTACAAAGAAACACACATCGATGTAAATTTTGTACCTTTGTTGGAGCGAATAGTTTGCACTTGAGTTTTGTATTACCGTTCAACCATGGTCAAGATTGCTTTAAGATGAACGAACACCTCGCTTTTAGCGCGCATGAGGTATAACCAAACTCCACGTGAAATATCATCAACAAATGTAAAAAAATATCTGGCTCAAGAGAATGACAGAGCATGATAGACCCCACATATCACAATGAATCAACTGAAATGAAGAGGATGCATTATTATTGCTCTTGGGAAAAGATACTCGAGTTTTTTTGGCACGAAGACAAACAACACATGCCTTATTCAAAGAATCAAAATACACACTACAGAACCCTAAACCGGAAATTAACTTCAATGCTTTCGCAGACGAATGACCCAATTGACAATGCCACAGATCAACACTCGAAGGCTTCGAACTAACAGCCGCCGAAGTCACCACACCTCAAAAGAAGTAGAGCCCTTCACGTTGTTCACCCGTTTCAATCAATATCCTCATAGTGCGGCCCTAAATATCGCAGAACTTGTCAATGAATTGCACAATTTTTTTACGTATCGACCAACATATATGACAATGAGATCGAATTACAACTCAATTCAGGAACATATTACACGTTGTGAATAGTGAAATGATCACACAGAACCACAAAACCCTATTGTCGTGCAAAGGTATTGCGTCCGTTCGGAAATCTAACAAAACAAACTGACATCTATGTCATTTCCCGTAACAGCTCGAAACAACGCGCCATATGATTTCTAGCACTTGAGTCTATAAACCATTGGACATGTTGTGCCTTACCAGTTTGTATTTCCGTTGCTCCAAGTTTGTTTGTGAAAAGTTCCAGAAGTTATTTGCAATTATCTCCACTCAAACCTCCGATCCCACTTTCTTCACCACAAAAAAACCCCACCCGTGCTGGCATCGGGTTGCCGTGAGCTTAATTTGCTTGTACCACGGGAGGGCAACCTCTACCACTTCATTGCTGTGCAGACCGTGGACCACCTCGTCCGCGATTTCATCTATGGGTAGCATCTTCAGCACGTGCAACATTATCTCCTCGTCTTTCCGGCCACCAATTCGGTTGACAGTGTGACTCGACGACGACAATGGGAGCACCGAACCATGGAATCAGTCCGTTGATCCGAACAAGAACGTTGTTTCAAGTGAGTCCGAACTGCAAAATCCATGACATTCGACTAATCCACACCGGATTTTAGGAGGACAGAACGAGAGTTTTCATCTTTTAATACAAACGCATAAACCTTCTTCAAAGACAGGAGAGGGTCTATAGTAAGTATGGTAGAGTGAATCATGTCATAGAAAGAGTCATCAAGGTCGAGAAGGAACAAGTGAACATTATCGTCCTCTCGTTTCTTCTCCATCAATTTGGGAAGGTCACACTTACAGCCTCCACAGGCACAACCATCACAAATACAGCTCGGAACAGTGTCATACGAGGCGAGCTGTTTCCATTCACTGTTCAACTTGTTAAAGTACGCCGTAACCGACATAATACCTTGTTTGCAAGTAAACAAATTAGCCTTCATTTTAAGAATTTTCTGGCCATTCGCAATCGAAAACTGAGCTTTGATTTCTTTCTGCAGCTCCTCCGCCAACTCGATATGAGAAAAATTCGATCAAATGCTCGGATGTAGGGTATTACAAATCAACGAGACTAGCAAGGAGTTGTTTGCCCACCAATCATCAGGATCTCTGGACACTTAGTTTAGGGATTGATCCTTCCACAAATCTGAACTTCTTACGAGAGTGCAACGCTGTGCGAATCTCATGAGTCGACTCGACATAGTTGTGGTCCTTAAGAGTCACGTGTGAGATTATGTAACCTGGGTTATCACTTTTCGTGAGATCGTAGGGATTGATCGTTCGAAGAGTGGAACCAACAATTGGAGCCGAGATTGAATTTGCTTCGTTGGTACCTCACATAGCAGCATCATCGGATGAACAACACACAACAACGACACAAGAAGTTTCGAACGAAGCAACAACAAACACGAGCAGTTCGAAATGAAGCAACTGTAGCCACACGATCAGTTCTGGATGAAGCAACAACAGAGGACAACAACAACAACAGTTCTGATCGACAGGATGAATGGTCTAGAACTAGACAGTCGCAACCACGAGCGGACGAGCACAATAGAGGCGAATCGCCGAACAAAAACGATGGTGAACAACAGAGCATAATTTTTCCAACGACACTAGATCCAGTGAAGAAAGAGAGACCTCTGTTCGAGTTTTTCCAACAGAGCATAATTTTTCCAACAGAGCATAATTTTTCCAACAGAGCAACTATTGAGTTTGATGACAATTTCTCTTTGTCGAGGGGCATTCAGGGCACATTCGATGAAGGTGTGTTCTACAATTTTGTTTCTTTTGGCTTCTAAGGTGTCTCTCACAATTGGTTCACAATTGGTCTACATTTTTCTGGTCTACATTATTTCACACAATGTTGTTTACTCGATTGGTGTTTCGATCTCACCTGAGACCTCTGGTTTCAGCTCTGCAGTCCATTTGTTTTGCTGCTCTTACACTTCTTTTTCTTACTCCTCTACGGGAACCATCAAAGTTGAGAGGACGATAAGGAACGTCGCCTACATCCTATTCATTCAACACTTCCAAGTATTTATTGGTGAAGTATTTAACTATGAAACTATTGAACACTTCCAAGTCTTTATCGGTGAAGTATAACTCCTATAAACTTACTCCTTTTTATGTAGACTCTATTGAAACTTTACTAGCCATAATGACATCTGTCTCATAAATGGGATATTTAGAGAAACATACCGTGAATATTAAAAAGAGAGCAAACTTGTGCAGGATCATCAAAGGTGCCGGACGAGATGGAGGAGGAGGGTTTCGCTCCTGTTCCAGTGGTGGGTGATGACTGACCTAATGAACAAAATATTATTATCATCAGCACCATTGATCTACTGACCTTTGATTTCTCAGAACTGAAGAGGCACATGGCTTCTTAAGCAAAGTCTCACCTGCTGAGATATGAAAGTAATTCCAACATGATTGGTCATTTCATAAGTTTCACCGAGGATTGGACTAAACGGCTTCCAGGCACGTTGATATGCATGATAGAAAAATATAGCCCATGATGTTGCATATATCAAAGACAAATAAACATTGAGAGACCAAACCTACATCAGAATTACTTTGGTCGCATATATGCACAGAGATTAGAGATGTGCTTTCAAGCATAGACCAATCGCATGTGTAGTTCCTCGATTTTATCTGCCATGTCTAGCAGGTGTGAGTATTCCATGAACTGCAATAACATGATGTGAATAAGGATTTGAATCAACAATATGATAAAGATTATAAGATCAAAATAACAATCTTTACAGACTCTAATCTCAAAGTACAAATCTCTGCATTTTCTGCAATATCTTCGCTGGTTCAAAAATAATCACATGAAATGTTACCATAGATGTAACGTCGGCTCCTATGTAATTTTGCATCATCTTTTAATAGCCATCTCGATACTGGAAAAGAAGTATGTTTCTCTATTTCACACACACATATAGAGTATGTTATACTTTACTTTAGAGGAGGAAATAAGTGGTTTCTATTTAAGGAATTTGAGCAAAGAGATAATTTTCAAGTTTGGAATGGGGTGTTCTCATTGATAAATGTTTAAAGTATATACCATTAAATGTAATTGTTTATTTCAGAGAATTGAAGATGTCTTTTTAGTTTCTTATATTAAAAAAATTTATACATTCATATTTATAATATGTAATCACTCTCTTACATTTTTACAGAATGAAAGTGAAGCCTCAATTAGAATGGAAGGTGATGAACCTTTGTTTGAGAGAGGAAGAGTGGTAATGAACCTTTGTTTGAGAGAGAAAGAGTGGTAAGGTATGCAAAATGTTGATGATGTATTTTTTCTTTCCGTTTTAAGGTATGCTTTTGATTTGTTGTGACAACTATGAATACTCTTGCTGCGGAGAGGTTAACTCATTTGTATTTTAAGTTTTTTATATTTCTAATAAAATTATATTTACATAATTTGTTTTCGAATGAAAAACATATGTTTCAAAAAATTCAGTTCAAAGATTGATTTAAATATCTTTATTATCATTTATATTTGGACATGGAGCATCAAATGTATCATTTTATTGTCATTCAAAACTATTGAAAATCGATGAGTCTATCATAACGAAGAGTCAAATAAATTAATATATATATATATTTCATTATTTTTCAAAAAATTTATACATTAAATTCCATTTTCATTTAAATAAAAAAACATATGTCAAGGTTGAAAATTTTATATACGAACGAGTTATACTATAATTTAAGATGAATGACATCAATTGTAGATATAAAAATATAATATTAAACTAAACTAAATTTATTTATAGCAAAACAAATGTTTGTTCATACGGATAAAAACTTTAAGAAAAACAACATATAATTGATTTTATTTATAACAGTGAATGACAACCCAAAATGTATGATCAATTTTAAATTCAATTAAAATATTTTTTTGTAAAAAAAGTATAAATATATTTATTTTTTAATATAATTAGGAAAGTGTAGCAGTAGAATAGAAAAAAGTAATATGTTTGTATCTGCCACTTTTAAAAGTTTTGTTATTTCCAGAATGATAAACGATATTAACAAAAAAGACCTAGCCATTTATATTAATTAATATTTAGTGTAATTTCATGTCGTTACGTGTTCATTCTTCGTGAATGTATAAATCAGGTGTTTTAACACTTTGAAAATCATGCACCATAAAAATAAACACCAATCAAAATCTAAATATAATCATAAAATTTCGAGAAATGTAAGTTTTCAAAATGCCAAGTTACAAGTTTATCTGAATAATAGTTTTTGTATATACTCTAAATCAAAATAATTTTTAAAAACTGTGTTGATACGGATATAATAAGAAACCATGAAGGATATGTCTGGCTAAAACATGTAATCACATTCTTCAAGACTTTCTGTTTTATTATTTCTAAGAGATTATCGAGAAATCGAAGTTTTTGTTTACAATACATCTAAAAAGTATATTGTTTAATTTTTTAAATTGCAAATTATTATTCAGCATAATCTTTTTATATAAATATATTTTAATCAATCATGCATTTGTATTATCAGATACTTCTATGAATTATCATCACACTACTTGAATTACTTAAATCTGTATAAGATAAAAAAATAAAAAAAATCAATTCAATTATATAAAACCGTGCAATGCGATTTATGTTTTTTTTTGTGGGGCTTCTTCTTCTCTCCGTCGGTATGGGATGTTGCTGCATCCTTCGTCTTCTCGCCATTGGTCATGGCGTAAGTGTGTGATTTTATTAACAGTAGATAATTCCCGAAAAAAAACATCTAACTCATGGTCAATAACTATCACAAAAGTCTCACTGCTTGCAGGGTGGATCCAAAGTGTCATGTGAGATTACGAAACTCTCATTATGGTCATGTTGTGGACTGCATTGTCTTACACAATCCTCAGGGAAGTTTCTTCTGCATTTCCTAGGAGGCTGGAGTGTCCTCTTCCCTCGGAACCTGCTTATTTGTACTATTGGACAATTATCAAGGTACTACCTAGAGAATCTGATAAAATAAAATAGAATTAAAAAAGTAAGTACGATTACAACTTTAGTGATAGTGATTTGTTGATGGTGCAAGACATGGGAAAGGTCCCAATTATTTACATCTTTGCTGCTTTCATGCCGACAATCATGGTTGCAGGTCTATACTTCTTTGACCATAATGTCTCTGCACAAATGGCTTAACAGAAGAAGTTTAATCTGAAAAATCCTCCAGCTTATCAGTGTGACATTTTTGTTCTAGGAATTATGGTATGTGAGTGATGCCTTAAAAATTATCAATCTCTTTTGGATAGTGTAATTGCCTGATATGGTTAATGAGATGAAGTTCGCTTTCATGTTACAAACTGTTGTAGACGTTAGTCTGCTGTTTGCTTGGATATTCTCTTTTAAACGGGGTTATTCATCAATCTCCAATGCACACGAAGAGTGTTGCAAATATTAAGAATTAGGTTAGATGGGTTTTCACATACGAGATAAAAATCAGTAAGTGAATACCCGCTCGAACATCCTTTCAATTATTTATCATCATTATTATCTTTTGGCAGCAAATACGGAAGAAAATGGTTGAAAGTGAAAAAGAATGCAAGAAGAAAAAAGCAAGCCATTCCGATACTGTGTTGATGATATACTCTTTTAACTATGTTTAACAATTAGCGTAACGATACTTGAGTTGTTGGAGGTATGAATTTGTCATTTGACACGACTTTTACCTCCCGTAAGTGTATTTTAAGATTAACACCTCCTGGAGACATGGTAGAACTTGATGTATTGATCTTTGAGAGCAACAGTGGTAAGTATATCATATATCAACGAGTATCATTTCTCTAAAAACCCTTATGTCTAAAGGTATAATTTGAGATCACTGTGATCTAATAAGATGATATAACATATGTGATTTCTAAGGCCGTTTGAAAATCAACAAGATAATCATTGGAGCTTCATCCAATATCATCTTTTCATGGTAGTTGTCGATTTTAAGAGATTTGAAATATTTTATTCCGTTTGGAGTTCAACCTCAAAAACCTATATGCTTTAGAAGACCTAAAATCTAATATGTTTTGTTGTTTTTTTCTTGCAATGAGCAGCTAAACATGGGATAAGCAAGTGGAACAATGCATGTTCAAAAAAGGTTGGTTAATCTGTTGGCTAAATATTCTGCTAGCTTGAATTGAGCCATTCATGTAGTTTGGTTGTGCATAATTCTGCAAATTATAGGTGTAGTCAATTGGAAATTATTAGAGATTACCATTATGCAACTATAATGGCTTTGGAACCCTAATTTTGATTTTAGATGTGTATTGACCAACTCGAGTTTATTCTTTGAAACTAGAAAATGTTATTGCTGGTGTAGAGATAACATAAATGCGAACCTTTTTTCATTGATACCAACATTACTTTGACTTCTATTAATCCCCTTTTTAATATCCGATCATAATCTATACAATAACTTTGTTTTTGTCCAATATAGTATATAACCTATGACTAATACGAAAATTTTTATTCAAAAAATTGATGTTTGCATCGGTTTTTGAAATAAACTATCTAGTCAGGGCCTTCCTTTCATTCATGTAAGTGGCTCAGGTAAAGTGTTTATGTTTCTGTCCAACATACAGTCTCTGTAGTTATTTTGAAGTACTTACTTATTCTATACGTGTGATTCCATGTTCTCAATCTTTTAGATTAAAGGATGATGTTTTATTTTAATATTCAAACTAAAGAATGATGTTATAATATAATAGTTTAGATACCTATTTTTATTTTAAAAAAATCAAATTTGAAACTAAATATGCATAAATGCAGATCTCAAAACTTTGAATTTGAATAAAATCAATTTTCGAAATGAGTTCGGAAAGAATTTCGGGTAATGCCGATCTTGGGGGTCTCATAACCTTTCCTTAATTTATCAAATATCAACAATTGTATCCAAATACATTATCGATGAAAATCTGTTGTTTTTATTATAAATCGTTATAAAAACAAAAGGAATTGTATTCAAATAACTTTTGTTAAAATCACTATTGTAATTATATATACAGAATATATAAATTCTCTCAATACGCGAGTTTTTATTGACCGATACATGTATCAAATGTCATGAAAATATATGAATTAATGAATTATATACAACATTTAAAATATGCAATTTAATTATCACAAACTACGCAACGTATAGATATCATCTAGTATAAGTAATCATTTTCGGGTTTCTTCGAGCCCACAAAAATTTTAGATAAATGCTTGATGTATAAAAAAATTACTAGATTATACCCGCGCTACGCGCAAGCTATATGACTTTAAAACATATAATATAATTTGAACGGAATAATTTGCATACAAAACAAAGATATGTCGATGATAAACACGATATTGTATTGGATATAATGAAGTGAATTTGTTACACATACATTAAATGTTGTTGAAAACTTCTTTAAATACATCATTCATGGTTTTGGTACTGTAGTTATGTTCGTCATCAAGTATGAGTATTTTTAAACCATTTTTCGATTTCACTCTTGACACTCCAACATATAGTTGACCATGACTGAATACCGGACGTGGTAAATACAGGCCCACTTTGCTAAGACTTTGGCCTTGACTTTTGTTTATTTTCATTGCGAAACATGGTACAATTTGAAATCGTTTTCGTTTAAATCGAAATGGCAATGGTGTATTTGTAGGCGTTAATGACAATCTTGGAATAAAAACTTAGTTACCCGAATTTGTTCCTATCATGATTTGCCCTTTTATAATGTAGGTTCCTAGTTGCGTAATCTGAAGCCTTGTTCCATTACGTAATGCTAGCGTCTGATCATTATTACGCAAAAGCATTATGGGCATACCAATCTTCAATTGTAAACAATGATTGGGAATTCCCGAACATTTTATAGCATTAAAAAAATTCCAAGCTGTATAATTCTTGGTTGTCTGTTTCGTTGTTATCAAAGGGGCATATACAATCCAAACTTAAATACTTGGTGATGGTACAAGGCATCATGCTTAGAATTATATTGTTGATTTCATCCACCAGTTCATTTGTCGGGCATAATATGGCTCGTTCTTGAAAATGTTTTATATCATGCCATTGGTATTTTAAATTTTCATATACATGATTAACTATAGATTGTATCGGGTTAGATCCTTCCGTTATTAGTAGTTCTTTTGGAATGTCAAAAAAACAACATCCATCATTTAGTTCTTTTGGAATGACAATTTTCTATCTCCTAATTGCAGAATCCAATTTGCAAATTCTTGAGTTCCATATGTACGACGCATTTATTATGTCGCGGACAATGTCATGTCTACTACCTTTTGTCACAACATTAAAATTTGGCGAAAATCACCTCCAAATACAACTGTTTTGCCACCGAATGGTTTGTTGTGGAAATGGGGATTGACAAAATGTATTATATCTTTAATAGATCTATCTAATGCCTCAATGCAGTATTTTTGTATCATTGGAGCCTTGTCCCAAATAATTAGTTTTGTTTGTTTGATTAGTTCTGCTAAATCTGTACCAAGTTTTATACTGCAAGTAGAATTTTCGTTTACATCATTAGGGATTGCAAATCTTGAATGTGCATTTCTACCTTCGGCTAATAATAACGATGCAATACCACTTGAAGCAACATTAAGGACAATGTCATTTTTGGATCTTATTGCAAGCTACAATGCTTTCGAAATGAATATTGTACCTGTGTCCCCGTGGCCGTGTAAAAAAAATGTTTGACCGGTTGATTCGTATATCATGTTCGGCTTTGATTACAGACACGTTGTACGATAATTCTTTGTGTATTAATCTATTTAAATTTTTCAAATTTGAGGTTTCCTTTGGATAAGGCACCGTTGGGAAATGCTTGAGAGATTTACCACATTTGAGTAAAATTTGCTCGATTTGTAAATAGAACTTCGTTCTGAATATCACATGAGGAAATTGTTAGTTCTGTCAAATACAACGAATATATGTTAGTTTGGTTCAACATTATACAATATATGGCATTAGTAAATGGAATCTAATATCCTAACCTGGTAAACGTAATTGCTGACGTCGTTTGTACAACACATCATCTACGAGGTGATGCCAGATTACTGCCCATACATCATGTGGAGATGCTAAGTATTCGGATGTTAAGAATATTACGAATAAAGTTTGTAAGAATGATGGCGACACCCAACTTCTTGTTTCTTCTGTTGCATATATGTATTCCGAACGAATCGAGTTGGAAAATCAACATATGTTAGTTTTCTTGCCTCTATGTTAATATAACATTGCATTTAAACCACTCTATAAACATTGTACATGTGACATTTTGTCGGATGTTATTCTTGTTAATGGTTCATCTTCTTGGAAGATAATATTTTGTTTTCCATGCATATGAAAGATCAAACGTTCAATAGGAATGCTTCTGTAGTGTATATCAAATTTGAATATTCGCCAGCATGCTTCACAATTAGAAACATATCGGCAATTGTAATAATTTCTTATTTCATTGATACCATGAATGTCATTGGAAATGTTAGGTGTTGTAAAACATGTAGTTATTTTGTCACGACCTTTGTTTATATATTTAAACAAATACTTATGGTTTTCATTTGGTTGCACCATTCAACATTTATGTGCGCTCTACACTTTAGCAACAAATAACTATTGTACGGTACAACATAATGATTATCTAATTTTATACCATCTTTTATGACAAAACTATCATTATTCATCCTTTTATAATTAATAGGATATCTTTCATTATCTATAAATGTTAAATGGTTGAATTTCCTTGGAAAATGTTTGATGCATCTGCCTTTCTCCATACACGGTGCGTTTTTATTTGCTATACCACATGGACCATGCACCATTGTCTCTTGTACTGCATCATAAAGTAATGGGTTTGTATTTCTAGCGTCAATTTCTATTGTTGTTGGGAGTTTCGATGTCCTTTTTAAAAATAGAAGTATGTGAGCATGGGGAAGACCTCTCTTTTGGAATTCGATCGTGTAAATAAATGTAAATGATAAAGTAACGTAAGTAAGAAATGATATACGTCAAATAATACATTTATTTTAGTAATAAAAAATTTTGTTAGATGATGTATCGGTTACCTGCTGATGATGCCCCTAAAATGTTATTATGGTTGATGTCAAATATTAGATTGTTCAATTTGATTTTGAATATTCTTGTTAGAATATCAGGACGATCTTCAGAATTAAGGTTTCGTTTGTATAAAAATCTTTGAACTTCAAGCCAGGGTTGCACGTAAAAGTTATGAATAAATCAGGATAACCTAATTTTTGACATAGTGTCATTGCATCTAAGTAGTTTTGTTTCATATATCATGAACTGCCAGTGAAAGAGAAGGTAGTATAATTCTATTCCCAATAGCAGATGCATCATTATGGCATGATGGTATTGTAGACGTAATGGTATCATATTGTTCAAAACCAATACTTTGATTATTTCTAATATATGAATTCGTTCTGCTTCAACCATACAAAAGCTATAGACATCAAATTGTTGGAATAATTTGCCAGAACATAGCAAAGTTGTTGACCCAGTAGATCGTTTTTGTAAGCGATATGCCATAAATTTGCGTAAACTCACTCGTTTCCTTGGTTTTCTTGCCATTGATATACTTGATATGAATTCAAAGTCTTTGTGGTAACCATCCTCTCCGTAGGAGAAAAGTAGTGGATATTGCAGTGGTAAATATGCTGGATGAAGTTATGTAATGCGAATGAATTCACGGCTAAGTTTCTTCAAAATTATGTCCCTAGGTTGTAACGATTCATCAAAATCGCCAACTCGTAGAGCCGCAACTTCTGTTGATGCAGGAATATTGTAATTATGCGCATTAACATTTCGAGAAGCAATTAAATGTAGTTTAATATCAATCGCATCATCTACAAGAATGCGATCCTTTGCAGCGTGGAAAATTTTAACATAAGGGTTGTGCTCGTCTAACATTTTCTTCAGACCATTAATTATCTCCATTTTTAATGTTGGTTGTGTATTTGATCTTCCATTTGCCTTTTGTATAAATATCAATGAAGTAAGTTCTAAAATTTGAAATATGTATACCTGAGTGCTTGAATTCTGTTGGTAATTTCATGCTCAATATCATGTATGTAAAGCTGTGCAAATTTTGTCAGCTCACCTGATGTTGGTAATAAACTTCCGATACGATAATTGATTTGTCCATGTATTTTGAAGATATATGGCCCACGGTTTCTGTTTACAGATGCATCAATCTTACCTCCCATTGATATAAATGCAAACATCATGTTGTATGCTCATATATGTTGTCTGAAATGGTAGGTTCTATGTGTTTTCTTAAACTTAAGATTTTTCAGGAAGTGCGGTGGTTCAAGCATTTTGGGTAGCGAGATTTTTCCTTTTGCACAACATAGTGAAAATTTTAGAGCGAATGTATTTCTCTCTTTACAAAGTCTTTCATCATACCACATAGATGCATTACAATGATTACAAATATATGTTGGATCGCCAATGTCACTGTATCATGTACAATAAATTTTGTCGATTTAATTAGTCAACAATATGAAATAGTTATATGTTTATAGTTTTATATAAGAACTGAGGGTGAAGAATAGTTACCGACACTTTGAGGATGCTGAGGTGGAGATGATGTATTGATAGAATCCTTTAATAGTTTGGGAATTCTTGGACTTTTTATTCCATATTTCACAACTGCTTCTGATGCTCGGTAATTAACAATGGTAGGAGAGACTGCATTATTTATTCGTATAAATGATTTTTTAGAAAATATTAAACTAGAACGAATAAACTGTAAAGACTATTAAATATAAATACCTTGTAAGTGATTCCGCTGTCAGTGTACAAGCAGACATAAGGGGAAAAAAGCAACAGTAAAATTGCTGTGCATATTAATTGTTTATCGAAATATTAAACTGGAACGAATAAACTGTAAAGACTATTAAATATAAATACCTTGTAAGTGATTCCGCTGTCAGTGTACATGCAGACATAAGGGGAAAAAAGCAACAGTTAGTATAAAATTGTTGTGCATATTAATTGTTTATCGAAATATCACTGAACATAAATTTATTTTTTAAGCTATCTAGATATTTGAAAAAATGTTACCATATCTATGCTCATTTGGTTTTTGAGTGCATTGATGCACTACTGGAAAAATGATATTGTGTTTAACATGATTGTGCAAGTCTAATATGTAATAATAAGCCTGTAACAATAAGCAAACACACATATGGTATATGGAAAGCAGATAAAACAACGAGAGGTTATTTTTTCAGTGTAGTTGAAGGAAAATCATTAGAACTTCTATGTCCATGTACATATATATATATATATATACATTCAGAAAACATCATTTGAAAACATATTCCACTGTACATAGTTTAATTTATAAATAACACCTAAGTTGAACCATAAAGTATCTCTGTCCAAAATTGTAAAAAGGTACATCTAAGTTGGGTAACCAGGAGCAGAAGATTGTAGAGTGGTCTGAGTACCCTCATCGTCAAGGTGACATTTACCCGGTGGCTAGAAGAAGCAACCTCACACAGATTCCATTGAACTATGGGATGAAAGCCCTGAATTCCCTGAAAGACAAAAGCAATTGAATCCTATCACAAAAAAAAATGTTCAAACTTATATTGTTGGTTCTGTTGATTATAGGATACTGACCACTAATTGCCCAACATTAACTCCAGCCTGTACATATAGAGAAATTCATTAGCCAAACTATATGATATATTGTAGAAATACCAAGATATCAGATTAAGTATGTAACCTTAGTGGATACATGGTTGATGATTTCAACATTCTCAGTTAATTTATTAACTCTTATGACATTAGAATAACTTTTGAAGAAGCTGCGCGAAGATGGTGCTGGAGATGACACAACGGATGGAGAAATCGTAACCTTGAAGAGGTAGCGACGACCTTGCATACTCAGTAATTTGTTTGGACATATATTCGGGTCATCAACTTGCAGTATATTATAACTTTATAATTAGAACTTAAAATGCAACAGGCTTTTTAAAAGAAACTAAAGTGAAAGCAATGTGTTCTATAAATGCTTTAAGAAACCTGATCGATTTCATCTCGCATTTGGATTGCTGTTTTATTAACTAATTGTGTAATTTCTTTGTCAAACAGAACGAAGCATGCATCACAGTATCATCCATGGCCTCTACATAAACACGGAACTTGCAAAATCAAATGTTTTGCAAGTTATGCATGGATATTAAAATGCAGTAGTAACATGTGTTGCATTTGAGGAAAAAAAATTGACATTGCATGGATACTTTGGTATGGGTACTTCACTGGATGTTTTGCACGAATCACAGAAGTATTCCTTCACAGCTAGGTTGGTCGAGCTCTCATCTACGACCGTGTTAACTTTTCTCGAACAGGATTTATATACTAAGTAATACCATCCATTTGTAGATATAACTTTAGTGATTGTAGGAATTGTTGAACATGATATAGCTTGAAACATCAGAATACAAAGTTGACCAGTAGCAATTCTATTTGAATCAATCTGTAGAAGCAATTTAGGCAGAAAAAGTACCTCTGTCAGATGCATAAGTTCGAAAATAGTCTTCAACGGGAATGGCAGCCAAAAATCAACAGTTCCACTCATATCAGTGCGTGGAGCAAGAGTCGATATTGATTTTGGTACATCGAGAAGTCCACCAGGAAGACTGCAGACAATATTAATCAGGTATAAGCAATAGAATCCAAGCATGTATATATAGAAATCGTATGTAAATATCATTGTTGTTGCACATCTGCAAGAGGGGTAACTGACATTAACATAGTGCTGAAATAGTGCATGAATTGTGTGCTACGGCGAAAAGGAAAAAACGCATAGAACTTACTATTCTTTGAACTGGACAATGAGGAAGAAACTTTGGTCCAGAAATAGCTTGCTTGAATATTGAACATTCCGAATTGTTTTTTTCTTACAACATATAAAATAATATTAATTAGTTTCACTGATAATAATTTGATTTCTATTTTTCTGCAAAAGAAATCTAAAATAGTAAAGTAACAATATGTAAATCAAGTATAAAGTGTTAATGGTTTGCTTCCCCAACGACGGATCTTGAACAACTGACATATTATCACCAAGGGTCCTCGGTCGTGATTGCGCACACATTCATAGGGATAGTTTGCGAAAGTATCCCACAGTGTACAATCAAGAATATTATCACTGCAATGGCAAACGACAAAGCTGTCACTAATCCTTAGATGTTATTAATATATATAGAAAAAATGGCGGCTTACTTATGTTCACACAGCTGAATAGATATGCGTCTAACAGAATGATCATTGTAGATCGTATTCTCTACTTCACCAACCGATATAACCTCGCCGATACAATCTGCAAAGAATAACAACGTCAATAGATTTAATAAATAAATATTGGTGTATATGAATACAAATGAGTAACATACGATTACGTTATCAAGACTAACCTATTAGTATGGTCTCATTTAATGAGCCAGAGGCTATGCACTCAAAGAGAACAAAATCAAAGAATTTGTCCATATTGGATATATCTTTGCATTGCCTAACAAACGTCATCGGATTAAATCCAATCTTAAATTCTGCAGCTCATGAACGATTATCACCGAAACTTCTAAGGACTGTGAAGTTGACCATAACGTAGCAAGCCCCTTCTATGGGGTATCTTCAGTGACGAGGCCAAAATGGAGACCTAACTGAACAATGCATTCGATTTCCCTGTGTATTGTAAAAATAATTAGTGCATAATACAACTAACATCGATAATTACATGTTTGCAAAGCTGTCATAACAATATTTCATATAACATAAAATAATATACTAAAAGCCAATAATTTAAATCATGTACACATTCATCACATATAACCATTTTTCAACTTGAAGTGGGACTTGGAGTTGTTGTGGAGCCGAATGTCCATAAATGGACAATATGGACTCTGATTTTGTAGGCCATCTCTTTAGCTGGGCGTATTTGAGAAAGAGGTGTCTACATAGTGCCTTTCAACTAAGGTGAAAAGGGTTTATCAAGGACCTTTGCGTTATCTTAATTGCTTTAAAATAGATATGTTCTTGGTGTAAATACGATTATGGAAAATGCAACATTTATATGGAAAATCTCAATTGTGTAAAACAAATGGATATTAGGTGTAAGTGCAAGAAAAATGACACTTTTCATGGTAAAAAAAAATTGATGGAGGGTATTGCTAAATATTGCCACGACAGTAATATTTTTTTAATGCAAGGATTAACGCACAACACATGTAAAGGTGATAAATTCGCATAAGAAATGATCTCTTACCTTAGTGAAAAATAGGGCAGCAATAACCTGGAAAAAGCATACAGAAACAATCCACGACAACAATAATTTTGCATGCAAAAATACATAAATAACACGTGTATATCAGATAAGATCCCAAAGGAAATTGTAGCAACAACTCATATTTATGTCAAGAATAGCACAAACTAGTCTTAGCAAACACAAAAAACTTTGGAATTAGAGATAAAATATGTTAGCACAGATTGAAACAAAGTAAATGGTAGCATTAACAACATAAGGAAAGTTCCCTTGATCCGGCCAAAAACGCAATTTCGACTCATCAAGATTCAATCTATTTGGGGATGAAATGGGTTGAATTCCTCTCTATCCAGAAGTAGGGAATCCCGTGCTTGCATATCCCAGTTTTGAGGCATATCATTGCCGGAAAAGTGAAATCTACTATTGCCTGTCGGGTCATTCAATCTCCCAGAGTTTAGCTCCCGACTGGAGGGAGAGGCAACGAGAATTGGTTAGCCGACATTGAATAAGTCAGGAAGAGAACGATTCTCTCCTTAAAGTAATAGCGAGATCATTTTCTAGTTAGAATTCTATCAATTCAATGAAAGAACCATCCCTTCCTATTAGTTTGTCTTGTTAGATAGAAAGAAAGTGGTTTCGGGTTCTTATTACCATTCAATCATAAACCAACCGATGCAAAGTGGTTTATGATTGAATCTCAGACGCATTCTTATTATTTGGTTGATTTAAGTCCATGGCCTATTTCGGGTTCACTCGAAGCTTTGGCAACCACCGTAGGAGGTAAAGGACACTGAGTCCGTCAAAATCGATGCATCGCGGCTAAAGACTGCCGTGGAGGAGCTTGCGGAGGCGGTGGAGTACTTTGGACAGCACAAGGTGGCGAAGGCGAAGAAAGAGGCTTGTGAGAGCGGTCTGTCGGCAGGGAGGAAGGAAATGGAGGAGCTGACGTTGGAGCTTGGACGGAGGGAAGCGGTTTTGTGAAGAATTTCGGTTCCAAAGACTACCAGCCCAACATCTTTCACTCGCAGCCCCTAGTCAAACACGAAAGAGGAAGAAGGGGAGGATAGGCGCGAAGGAAGAAGGAGGCGAAGGGGAAGGAGGTGAAGGGGAAGAGGAGAACAGAGGGAAAAAAATTAGAGTTCAGCGTGATTACGCGAAGGAGGCGAAGGTGAAGAGGAGAACAAAAGGAAAAAAAATTAGGGTTCAGAGTTTTTTTTTCTACCAGTGATATGGAATTGTTACAGTTCTATCCCTCTTTGTCTGTTCCAGGAGGACTAGCGGAGAAAAAGAAAATGCATCATGTTATGATAAGTTGTCCCACATCGGCTAGGATATGAACTTTGGGACTTGTATATATGGTGTTCGGCAACCCTAAACTCTTGAGCTAGTTTTTGGGATTAGTTAGGCCCAGTCCATATTTGACATGGTATCAGAGTCCGGTTCGTCCCTATTTGAATATACCGATGTTGGACCCCCGATTGCGATGTCCACGCTCCAGGATCGAGTCTGGGCGTGAGGGGGAGTGTTATGATAAGTTGTCCCACATCGGCTAGGATATGAACTTTGGGACTTGTATATATGGTGTTCGGCAACCCTAAACTCTTGAGCTAGCTTTTGGGATTAGTTAGGCCCAATCCATATTTGACACATCAAATGGTTATAACCATAACAGACATCAACATGAGCAATCTAACAACAGAAATACATGCCACGTATACCTTGTCACTATTCACCCCGCATTCTATTTTATAAGGTATAAGATTATATGAAAAAAATATTTCGGGACATGTGCTAGAAGGGATTTGGAAGTGATCAAACGGTTATAAATGCGGCCACTCAAGTTTATCAAACAGTGTAAATGATGCCACGTAATTGAAAGTTGCTATTCCTATGGCACTGTCTAATTAAGTAGTAGATAAGATATTGATTTTGTGTGTATGTCAATATGACATATATGTGTAGTTTCTGAAATTTGTAATATGGATAAAAATACATTAATATACATATTTTTTAATAGAATATTGAAACATCTAAACCTCACAAAAATTGTATTTTGTAATCAATGTGATTCATTCCAAGATATTTTGTCTTTGGAATATTGTTTAATTCTGAAATTTTCGTGCAAATTCATCCGTTGCATATGAATAAAATTTTAACGAATAAAAGTATCGAGAACTATCGTCGTCCATGTGATGAATATATATACAACTAGTTTTATACCCGTACTACACGCAAGGGATATTATTTTTAGCAAAAATTGACATAGGGTTGAATAAAAGTTATATACATATGCGTAATATTGCTTCAAATTATTCTATGTAATAATGTTTAATCTTTTTACAGAGAATTCGTTATTGAGTATTTATACAATTATAAAGTAAGTAAATTATAAATTATAAAATATTTCTTTGAACACAACGTTTATTGTTTTCGTACATATTGTTTGTTTATCATCTAAAATTAGTATTTTAAGTCTATCACGTGTTTTAACTCTAGAAACAGCGATGTATAATTATCCATGAGTAAATATAGGATGCGGTAAATATATACAATCTTTATTTAAGCTTTGTCCTTGACTCTTATTTATTGTAATTGCGAAGTACGGTATGATTGGAAATTGTTTGCTTTAAACCGAAAGGGTAATCTAGTATTTATAGGAAATTAAAGATAGTCTTGGAATAAATACTTTGTCGCCTTTATTAGTTCCCGTAATAATTATGCCTTCAATTATATTCATTCCTTGTTGTGTAATTTGTAATCGTGTACTATTACATAATCGAAGTGTCAATATTCCGCAAAAGCATTATAGGGATTCCAATTTTTAGTTCCAAACAATGATTTGGAATTCCAGAACATTTAATTGTGTTTAAAAACTCATTATTATATAATTCGGTGTCGTTATTGTTGTCGTTGGAAGGACATAATGTATCTGAACTAAAATATTCTTTAAAATGACCTGGTGTCATATCTAGTAATATATTGTTTATTTCGTCTACTATATCATTTGTTGGACATAATATTGCTCTTTTTTCGAAAAAAAAGCTGGTCTTGATATTTCTTTGCTAAATCCTCGTATACATGATGTATGATAGATTGGATTGGATTACTATTTTCTATTATGAGTAGATCAAGAAGAATATCTATATAACATTTACCGTCATTAGGTTCTAATAATGAGCCATTGCCCAGTTGTAACACCTAATAAAAAATGTCTATATAGTTTCAGTGTTAGTATTGGTATTTGTGTGTAAGCATATATTTTTTTTGTAAGTTTAAGAACGTTACAGTAATTCCATAGATACGAAGAATTTATTGATGCTGCAACAATATCGTGTCTATTACCTTTTGCAATAGCAGGTAATATCTGTGGAAAATCGCCGCCAAATACAACTGTTTTACCACCGAATGTTTTGGTTCCAAAGCTACTGTTAGAAGATTTCATAATATCTTTCAAAGATTTATCCAGCGCTTCAAAATAATATTAATGTTCCATCGTTGTTTCATCCCAGATTATAAGTGTTGTTATTTTTATCAGTTCTGCTAACTCTGTCCCTAATTTGATGGAGCATCTTGAGTCTTCAGTGATATCAATAGGAATAGAAAATCTTGAGTGAACAGTTCATCCACCTTGTAATAACAACGAAGCTATTCCGCGTGATGCAACGTTTAAAACTATATCTCCGTTTGAGCGAATACATGTCGATAATGTTTTCCATACGAATGTTTTACCAATTCCTTCATAGCCGTAAACAAAATAAATTTATCCAATAAATCGATAAGCAGAGTCAATTATTGCGGTGAAAATTTGATATTGTTCGTCAGTAAGTTGGTTTTCTAATTTGTTAAATTCTGATTTCATCTTTGGTAAGTTGTGAGATGTTTCTTCATATATTAGTTTGTTCAGTGTGAGGTTAACGTTAGTATTGTTAGGAATTGGCATTAGAGGGAAATTGTTTAGTGATTAGCCATTTTTTGTAATAGATATTCAATTTGGATAAGTGTTTTTGCTCTAACCCTTGTGATGTGATCTGCAAAAAAAAAATTAGGACGTTATAAATAATCAAGGTATATGGAAACATGAGTAGTCAATATACAAAATAACATAAAACCTGGAAGGTTCAAAGTCTTTTGTTGTTCGTATATGATATCGTCTGCAAGATCTAACCAAATGTTTGATCAAACATATTTTCGATCTGTCATACATTCCATCGTTAATAGTATGATGAGTAATGATCACAAATAAGATGGGGATGCCCAATTACTTGCTTCTTGTATAGCATCTATATACCCTTTATCGTCGTCTAAAAGGCCTAGTACTCGATAGGGTTCTTTAAAAGTTGTGTAAGTGATACCGTTAATAGTAGGAGTGGGCCCCATCGGGTACCCGTGAGAATCTCACTACCCGCACCCGAACCCGTCTCGCACGGGTAACTAGTTTTTCGTACTCGTACCCGCAAGGTGCGGGTACCCAAAAAAACCCGCCATAATTTTTAAAACCCGCGGGTACCCACCATATCTGGATGTCTTGATCATCTCATTAGATTTTGGCAATTGCTTGAAGAAAATCTCAATACTGCAGCTGGATGGTTATTTGGTTAGTTGTGAGGGCCTGAAGGCCAGTTCCATCTCCTGCAATGTCCTAAATGAACTTAGCTTAAGCAAATGCGTAGGTGTGACGGGCGAAGGTCTCTCTTCCATTGTGATGAAACGGAAAGACCTAAGGAAACTTGACATCACTTGTTGCCGGAAACTGACTGGTGCTTCCATTGCCCAAATCGCAAATTCATGTCCCAATCTCATCTCTCTCAAGATGGATCTTGTTCTCTTGTTCCTAGAGAAGCCTTTGTGTTGGTTGGGTACAAGTGTCGATTCCTCCAGGAGCTTGACTTGACAGATAACGAAATCGATGATGAAAGTTTTTGCTCTTTCTCCTCTGTTTTAAGAGATTTCATCATAAAATAAATTTACAGACTTATACATACATGGTGCAGCGAGGGAGGAAGAGCAGGAGGGCGAGAGGGAGAGAAGGCGGCGGGCAGGCGAGAGGGAGAGAAGGCGGCGGTCGTCGATCGAGCAGGGCACGCAGAGTGTGGGAGGAGAGCAGCGAGGGAAAAAGAGCGGGCGGGCGAGAGGGAGGAGCAGGTGGCGGCGGGCGAATGCGACAAAGGCTTCGAGAGGGAGAGGCTATCGAGAAGGAGAGGCTGGAGGTGTAATATGGGAAAGGAAGGTTAGGTTTAGGTTTAGAAAGGGGTATTTAGGTAATATTCATTAAAACTAGGGGTTTTTTTGTAATTTTTTGTGGGTACCTGTTTATGAAACTAAAAAAATCATCCCCAACCCGAACGCGCGAGTATTTAAATTATATTACTCGAACTCGAACCCGCAGGTACGAGTAATTTTTTGCGGGTTCGGGAAGGATTTTGGGACGGGACGGGTCTTGCGGGTTTTTCGCCCACCCCTAGTTAATAGTGCATAAATAGTTGAACAAAGTTGGGACTTTCATTTTGTTAAGAAAAATTTTTAAGTAATAAGCTTCACCTGTTGTAGGAGAAACATGGTGTAGTCGACCATGTGTGTAACCTTTTTATCTTGGAGTAACTTTTTTTTTATTTTTGTTTCAAACAAATTTAGTTGGAAAATCAATGTATGTTAAATCTTTAGCGTCATGATATGTATCATTGCATTTGAACCATTTTGTAAACATGCTATAATTGTTATTTTGTTCTGAGACGATATCGGTTAATACGTTATTTTCTGTAAAAATCATATTTTGTTCTTCAGGTAGATGAAAACTTAATGTTCAACATGTATACTTCGATAGTGGATATCAAATTTGTAAATTTTTCAACATGCTTCACAACCTGTAATATATGACAATTGAAATAATTCTTTATTTCATCTGTTATCATTTCTTTATTTGTAGCATCTGATGAATATATGTTAGTTGTAATTTTGTTTAATCCTTTGTTTATGTATTTAAAAAGGTATTTGATTACTTTTGTTTGATTACACCATTCAATATTTACATGAGCTCTATACTTTAATAGTAAATTAGCATTATATTGTACAATATAATGGTTGTCTAAATTGAGATCATCTTTAATAACAAATCTTTGGTTGTCATGTCTTTTGTATATCGGATAGCCATCGTGATCTATATAAGTACTTCGGTTGATATTTTTAGGAAATTGTTTTCTACATTTGCCTTTTTCCATACATGGTGAAAACTTGTTTGCAATACCACATGGTCCATGTACCATGATTTCTTGGACTCCATTGTACAAATCTAAGTTGGAAAAATTGTCTCGAATTTCAGCAGATATGGTTGAGTCGATATTAGTATTTATAGGTAATTTGGATTCACGTGCTAAGAATAGTAAAGTGTGAGCGTGCAGAAGTCCTCGTTTTTGGAATTCAACCATGTAGATGACTGCAAATTAGGTAATATATAAAATTTAGTTTAAAATTTAAAAAAATACAGAAATGTGACGTGTAACTTTAAAATTATTTACCTGCTAATACACGACCCAATACCTCATTTTTTAAGATCGATCAACATGTTTTCGAATTTATTTTAAATATGCGAGTCAGAATATCTGGGCGATCCTTTGAGGCAAGATTTCATTTTGAAAGAAATCTTTGTATTTCTGGCCATTTTGGGTTTTAGGTAAAAGTTATAAATAGGTCTGAATATCCTAAATGTCGACATATAGCCATTGCATCCATATAATTTTGCCTCATATATCGAGAACTTCCTGTGAATGAAGAAGGTAAAATAACACGATTTCTAATTGTAGAGTCAATAGCTGAGCGTGTATTATTATAATTGTTTCCAGAGTCAATAGTTGCACATGTATTATTATAATTTTCACAACAAAGATTGGTATGACTGTTTCAAATATAAGAGATATGCTCGGATTCAACCATGTAGAAGCCATCAACAATAAATTGCTGGAAATTTCTTCCGCAATATTCTATGATAGAGAACTAAGGGGGGTAGCTCTAAATCGACATAATAACCGTCTTCGTCATAGGGAATCAATAATGGATATTGAAGCGGTAAATAGGCATGATGGAGTTCGGTAATACATATTAATTCGTTAGTATGTTTTTATTACAAAATATCCCACTATTCTAATAATTCATCAAAATCACCTACTAATAGCGCAACTACTTCAGCGACCTCAGATGTCGAGTATGTTTTATCAATATTTTTTCGTGAAGCCATCAAACAAATTTTCATATTAATTTCTTTTTTTGAATTAAACATATCTTTTGCTTATCGAAATATTTTTACATATAGGTTATAGGTATTAAGCATTTTTTATAAACCTTTCACGATACTAAGTTTAATTGTATTATCTTCACGTGTTGTATGTTGTGCACACCTGCAAATTTAAAGAAAAAAAAATAAAAAACTTATGGTTGAATTGAACAAATTTATAAGCTTTATTGATGTACAAAAATAAATATGACCTTATAGAAGTAATTCTATTTTGAAGTTCGTTCATAGTGTCATGTATATAAAGTTGTGCTAATGTTGGTGCATCTCCTGGTAAATGTAATAAATCGCCTATTCGATGATAATTTTGTCCATGTATTTTGGAAAATATGGTCCAGATTTTTTGTTCATTGAAGTATCAATCTTTCCTCCATTGCGAAGATTGTGTTATACGCTCTAATGTATTTGCTGAAATGTTTAGCGCTACACATTTTTTTGACTATAAGGTTTTGCAGATATTTAAGGGGTTCATGTATTTTTTTTATAATGATATTACCCTACGAGCAACATAGTGAGAATTTAAAAGGAATATTTTTTTTTCGGTTTGTTAGTTCTTTCGTCATACCACAGAGATGCATCACAACACGAACAATAATATTCCGGATCTCCAATGTCTGGAAAAAGAACTTCAAATATCAATTTAAGAAATATCAATTTTTTTCTTTTAAATATAAAGAACATGAAAAGATTATACCAATAAGTGATGTGATGTGTGTTATTGTTATCGTAGCATCATTTAAAATAACTGATATATGTGGACTTCGCATTTGTAATCGAAAAACCTCAGAGTTTTGATATTTATACGAATCTTTAATTCGTGATCTCTGGATTGAAGTGTATATATATATATACGTATGTTAAATTTTTATTAACTATAAAAAAAATAGAAAATAAGTTGCAAAGATAGTAATAATCAACAATATGCACGATATAAGAAAATATTGTCATATATGATACACATACATATATAGACTCCGGTGGCACTCCCATCCAAAACATTATCATTATGAGCCAAAAAAAGTTATACTGCTAGATCTAGAGTACGATGACACTTGTCATTAACCACACCAGAATCTGCTAAATTTTTTTTATCAACGGGATCCAAGTTTATCGCGAGCAATATTCAAACGTAATATACACGAGAAAAAAATTAACTGTTCAAGTAGATTGGTTTTCGGTTGTTTCAATTACATCTTCGTTAGCATCCATTCGCTTTACCTTTGTAGATGAAGACTAGGATGTTAGATAAATTTTAATATCTTCAACATGTCGTTTCCCAAGAGAATAGAAGGGTGATGTTGAACCATGAGACGATTCTGCGTGAAGAGGCTCGAAAACTGCCGCCTAGTGGAAAAAAGAAAATCATAGTAAATATTATATGAATAATTTATCAAAATCTTGGTAAGTATGATTACAAAAAGGTAATATATACTATAGTAATAGCGGTAATGATTTCTGGATTTTCCGTTACTTTTCTTGCACACGAGTAATCACCACTAGATATACCCTATGAATGACAGATTTACTTTGCATATTTATAACTTGTCATATAATAAAAATAATAACAACGTCATATTAATTAAATACATTTGATAAAGGGTTATGTGATATGATAACCTGTGGAATGTAACAACGAACGTCGGTAGCATATTTATTTATCAATTGAACAACCTCTTTATCGAAAAGAAGCAACGCCGCATTGTTAGTGTCGTCAACAACTTTGATATAAACTCTAAATCTGCATTTAACAAAATCAAATATATGATAAATTTGATTAAATTAAAAATACTTTATTGAGAGAAAACATACTTTGGGATTGGATCAGTCATCACGGATTTGCAAACATCGCAAAAGAAATCTGTCGTCGCTGACAGATTTGACTCATCGTCAATAATAGGATTAACCTTTTTGTTGCATTGTCGACAACCAAGATATACCAGCCGTCCTCAGTAATTGCATCAATGATAGTTGCAGCAATTACACAAGCCGTTCGCTGTAAAAAATATACCATACAACATTAGGTATATTTGTTAAAATATAACTTTTTTTTATAAAAATTCTAAATATTAATACGATTAAAATATATAAAGGAAAGATAGCCTAACCTTCGAAATTTGCTACACATCACTTATGGTCTTCAAAGGGAAACCATTCTAATATTCCAAAGTATCTGTCACAGGAGGTCGAGGACCCATATAATTGATTATCGCTGGAATATCAAGGTCATGTTCTGGCAAACTATTGCAAGCAATCATCTAAAAAAGTTTCAATAATAGAAAATTTTTTGAATACTAACACCTGTGAATATAAATAAAAATAATATAACAAATTAGTATTATATAAACTTAATGTACATTATCGTTGCTTGAACGTCATGATCGACGACATGTTTTGGTTTGTCATGAGTTTGTTTGAGTACAAGATATTTCTTATAAATCGAGAATCTACATCACAATGATAAAAAAAATAAGAAGAGAAAACCTTAAAATTATAATAACATTAAGTAAACGTATAAAAGGTTTGATATATAAATATTAATACACTTACCATTCCAAAGACGAATTTTGAATAATTAGTATACAATGACCAATGACCCTCTTTCATAATTGCACATGCAATCATAGAGTTCTTCAGCAATTTTATCCCATAAAGTACATTATAAAAGTTTGCCACTATTATACAAAATAATAATAATTAGACAACAAAACATATGTATCATAAAGGTAACATATTTTTAAAACAGTTTTAAATGATAAAATATTGATATACCTATCATCGCGTAGAACTACTATTAAACGTTTTGACATTCGACCGGCATAAGTTGTATCCTATAAGCTCCCAGTAGATTTGATTTCTCCGATACAACCTACAAAAAAAAAGTGAAATCATTGAATAGTAATAATAAATGCTAGTTACGTTTGCATTGTCTCAAAACTAACCGATCAACACGTTTTCATCCAGCATCCCCATAGGCAGTTTTTTGAAAGATCGTACAATGTTTGTTGAATTGAACACAATTTTTATATCGGATGCAACAGCTTTATAGTCAGCATAACTATGACAAACACAGATGTCGTTGATGTTTATTCCATTAAATGGATCTTACAGACATCTGCATTCTGTTACCCTGTAAATGAACCAATATAATCAAATCAGTAAATAAATCACAAATATGTTCGCAAAGGAAACAAAATCCAAAGACAACAATGACGTATAACAATTCTTAAGATATTACCAATGACAAAGCCAATCTTGTATATATTTCTCAAAAAATATGAAATAAATGACTCTTCTGCAAAGTATCTTCTTTTAATTTGTTCATGCATATTCAATAATATAACTCCAACAAAACCATGAATGATACACAAATTATATCATCAAGAAGATTAAACAACATCATTAGATTATTTTAAATTAGGGGGCATGCATGAAGAGATCCAAAGAAGAAGCATACATCAAGAGGTCCAAGAAAAAAATGAATGATATACAAATCATGGTACAATCTTATACTCACTTCACACAACCTGCCTTAGCATTACGGAATAATGCACCACCGCCTAAAGACAAAACATATTCCCACAAAAATGATCTATGACAAAGGGTTGCAACACCAATAGAACTTAGGAATGATTCATAACAACAATGGACATACCCAAAAAACAAAACCTTTAAAAAGAATATCACCAATCAGACTCACCAAGAGACCTTAAATCCCCAATTCAACCGAAAACCTAAATCTCCAATTCATCCAAGAGCGAAACATGGTTACACAAACCTAATTGGAAATATAATCATCACAAGAATATCAAACGGATATCATCGATAAAGAAAATAAATAGAGCATTAGAAAGAGAAATCAACAATGAAAGTTTCCGAAAACCCTAGAACCCTAAATCATTCGGAAAAAAGCTATGATTACACAAACCCAACCGGAAATCATCACAGCAAACCTAAACATATATCATCAACGAAAAAAAACAAGAAAGATTTCGAAAGGAAAATAATCAACAAAACCTAAACATATATGATCGATGAAACAACCGAAAAGCAACAAAAAACAATCGATGAAGCAAACTTAAACATATATCATCGATGAAGCAGCCGAAAAAAATCGAAGGAGCAACAAAAAACAGTCGAAGAAACAATCAAAGGAGCAACCGAAAAAAATCGACACATCAACTGTAAACACCAAAAACAGCAAACCTAAACATATACCATTTACAAAGCAGCCGAAAACTATAACTATAACTAATAACACATATATATTAAAGCGATAAAGTGAGTAAACCAAATTGAAATATGCTCCAAATGAAAAAATAAAAAACAACAAAGTAAGAGACACAAAGGAAGAGACGCAGACCCAAGTAGAAATCAACAAAAAAAAACTAAGAGACGCAAAGGACCAATTGATTGATAAACACAACATATTAAAAGAATTGACCGGAAAATGCATCGATCCAACCAAAGAAGCAAAGGAACAAAGAAATCGCATCCAGGAACGCTTAAACACCCAAACAACCCAAAGGAATCAACCCGAAAATGCATCGACCCAACCAGAGAAGAAAAGGAACAAAGAAATCGCACCCAGGAACCATAATACACTCAAACAACCTTTATCCTGAAGACTGATCGGTGAACAACGCCTAAGAAAGGGAAAAATAACGGAAGACCATGATCAAAGCATGGAAATTAATCCAATGGCTGGAAAACACAACTCTTTGTGAAAACACCAAAAAATTCCTATGACCCAGGATTGGCAAGCACATAAAAATTATCCAACAGTTGATACAATGATAGGAGGCGATTTTGCTGTTCATTAGGGGTTTTATTTTAGTAAGTATTAGATAAGAGATTGTAAATATTTATGAGAACTTCATTAAACTTATTAATAATTTTTAAAATTGGAATACCAAAATATTTTTTATCAAAACCCAAAAGTAATTGGATTTGACATGTTTGAGATCGAACTATCGGTATAAAGCTAAAATATCTCGTCAACGAATACAAAATAATAAAGAGAAATATAATATGTATGGATGATTTTTTTAAAATATGAAAAGCAATGTACGCACATTAGGATGATTCAAAAGCTAAACAAAAAACGACCAAGTAAATTTCGTAAATATAAACAAAGATGACTTGAAAATAAATTCACATTCAATTGGATCTTGTTCGTTTGTTGTGGTGTACGAACAACTAGCACACATTAATTATTGAAAATTTTGAAATATATTAAATTAAATATAATTTTCAAATCTATATAATTATATTTTATTTTATGCAAAAGAAAAAAGCGTCGAACTAACTTACTTTGTATTATTCGAGAAAACTCATAAAAAATTGGATGAGTCGGGTCGATGCTAAAACAAGAAAAATCATATATATTAGAAGTTAGGTTTGAAGCAATTTGGTGTTGCCACCTCATCATCTAGGTGGCAGCCATGTGGAGAAATCTCTTTTTTTAAGTTCCTGGAGTTGAGATTCATCAATATTCATATATGTATTCTTCAATACATCATCAAACATCCTGAAAAATGTCAGAAAATTTGTGTTAATATTCTAAATAAAATATACATACGCAATTGAATCCATATTTATAGGATGTTACCTTTCGAAAGGCCGTAGATATTCATAGTTTAGTAAAACATACGTATGTGCGACGTGTAGATCTCGTTGTGATAGCCATAGATCTTTCGCCTAACCAGCTGCTCGACCAGCTCAGCAAAATATATCTAGAACATCTGGTACTGGATATGAAAATGCCACACCACCATCAAAACATCTATCTTGATTTCGACTTCGCGTTTGAACATGTGGCTCGAAGTAGTAAGAAGTGAAGAACGATATCTCCTTATTCACGTATTGTTCCACAATTGAACCCTCTAGACGAGCTTTTTGTTTGGTTTTTTTCTTCAGATGGGACATAAATTGCTTGAATGGATACATCCAACGAAGTTGAACTGGACCTCCTAATGCGGCTTCGTGTGGTAATTAACAGTTAATATATGTAAATTATTAATTATTAATTATACTATATAAATAAAATAATGAATGATATCTCCAATTGCTTTGTGTGCATGTTTGTCCATCAATTCAGAAAAACATATAAGAAGTAGTCTTTGCATGAATACATGACAATCGTGACTTTTCATCTCTGATAATTTTCCTCCATCAATATTGACGCACCTTCTGATGTTAGATGTATAACAATCAGAAAATTTCACGTCTTCCTTCAACCATTTCAACATTTTATATTTCTTATCATTCGATAATTTGAATATCGGAACTGGAGCTTTACCGTCTTCACTTATATGTAACTCCTGCTGTGAGCAATACTCTTCTAGATCCTTCTGCGAGTTAATGTTATCCTTCGTTTTCCTGTGATATTCAGTACCGTGTTGATGATATTATCGAACAAATTTTTCTCTATGTGCATGACATTAAGATTATGGCGAAGCTTCAGATTTTTCCAATACGTTAGATCCCAAAATATTCTATTCTTGTACTAATTATGGGTAATTCCATAACCATCAATTCTCGGATGATTGTTCCCTCTACAATCTATACTCCTAGGAATACCCAAAGAAATAAGTCATTCATACAATATCTCTTCGCCGATCAAAACTGGAGGAGGACATTTTCGCACAACTATATTCCTTTTGAAAGTCCTCTTGTTGCATCGTTATGTATCATCAGGAGGAAGAAAACGACGATGACAATCAAACCAACTCATCTTTCGTCTATATTTCAACTGAAAAGCATCTGTTTCCCCCATGCAATATGGACAAGCCAATCGACCATGCGTTGTCCATCTATATAACATTCCATAAGCTCGAAAATCACTTATTGTCCACATAAGAGCACCTCGTAATATAAAATTCTGTCGTTAAGAACAAAAAACTCACGCTTCATGCACATATCTGGTGGTAAATTGTACTGTGTCATAATAACCAAATAAAATAATTTGGAGTAAACTCTCTCAAATAAAGATGATTCCAAACAGTTCTCTCATTAATGAAAATTTTCATTTTTGCATTTCACGTATGGACAAACCAACTTACCATTTTCTCTATAAACTTTTTGATTTGTCGCCATCGTCATAAAGTGTGTAACGCCTTCTATAAACTCCTTCGATACACCTTGAGTTTTCGGATCAATTCTTCTATACATCCACTGTATAGAAACAAAAATATTCGCTCTCGACGATGATGCCATTATAATCAGAAACGATAACAAGATATGTAGAGAAATATATGAGAATTGTGTGTGAGAAACAGATGGAAGGAGAAGAGGTTTAATAGATAATTTTTGGACCGATTAAGGACAGATTACTGAAAAAGACAAATATTTCCCAACAGATCGTCCCGAATACGTCCCAAAATTTGCGGACGGATGGTATAGCCGTCTGCAAATTTGCGGACGAACGCTTATTCCGTCCGCAAATTGCGGGCGACCTTGAAAGGAGTCCCAAATCCGTCTGCAATCTCGGACGACTTAGGGAGTACACTGCGGTCTGCAAATTTGTAGTGTCTGTATTCAACATACTGACGCAAACGAACAGTAAAAAACATTCGAAATTTGTTTACTAAGAAAAGTTTTTGAAATATATAAAATTTCATATATATATATATATATATATAATAGCTAAGAAAATATGTGTAGTTCATAAATTTTATCATTTTGGTGGTTATTATTATTACCATTATTATTAACAAATAATTATTTGTTGATTCTTCATTATAGTTGTTTTATATAGGTATCTTGAATTATTAACTTTTTATTTTTATTAGATTATTAGTGAATATTTATCAATGTAAATATTATTTTTAATCATTTAAAGTGAAATATTATTTAATTTTTATAAAATAAGGAAAAAATATAATAATATTACAATAAACAATTTAATATTTTTGTTCATTAAATCACTCTTACAATGATAAATTTATTGAAACAATATTTTAAAATAACATATTTATATTTTCATAAAAATTGTTACAAAAACAAACAATTATAACTTCAAAAATTATTAAAAATTATTTAAATTACTTCAACTAAATATTTTTCAATCTTCATTTCCATCTAATTTTGAATATATTCATTTTTTATTTTTAACTAATGTTAAATATATTTAAATGTTAATATATAATTATTATAAACTAAATAATTAACCACTATAACTCGGGCTAACTTCAAAAATACCCTCGTAGGGCTAAAACACTTTAAAAATACCCTTCCCGAAAAAGAAAAAAATTTAACTTCAAAAATACCCTTATAAATGTTGATATTCCCAAAATACCCCTGCGACCTTACGACCCAGTTCGACCCAGCGACCCAGTTTGACCCTGCGGCCCTTGTCCCTCTGCGACCCTTGTTCCTCTGCGACCCTTGGACCCCTGCGACCCTTGTCC
>CM071866.1:6933246-7007032 GCA_036759665.1 Gynandropsis gynandra | reverse complement strand
TTTGGAACTTGGTCGGGACATGAGACCGTGGCATTTTCTTCTCCACGGGTAATACGTTATCTCTCCATGCCTTTAGTGATGTAGATTGGGCGGGGGATCGTGATGAGTATATCTCTACCGGGGCATACATCGTCTACCTTGGTAGCCATCCGATCTCATGGTCTTCGAGGAAGCAGAGATTTACAGCCCGCTCATCCACGGAAGTGGAATATCGCTCTATAGCGGATACCGCAGCCGAACTTCGCTGGATCACGTCTCTCTTGACGGAACTTGGTATGTCTATGTCTTGGAAGAGGAGACATAAATTCACCCCGACAGCCTTTTCTGCAAAACGTGCAATATGTTGCTGGATTGAAAACTAACCTAATTAGTATCAATCAATTGTGTGACAGCAATGATCGAGTTCAGTTCAATAAAAAAGAATGTGTTTTGATGAATTCTAATAATAAATGTGTTCTTTCAGGTATGAGATCATCAAACAATTGCTATGTGTGGAAAGATTGAACAAAGGAGTTTGAAAGTGACGAAAGATTATCAAATCTTGGTAAATTTTGCAGATTCGAATTGGGTTTGAGGTATTCCTAAACTAAGTCTTGATATATGTTAATCGATCGTCAACTAAATTCATAAAAACCCCTCGATTTGGATCATTATGCATGTTTGGGATAATCACTTAGAGTTTGTATTTATTAATCTTGATTTTTTGAGCTGATTTGAGATAAAATTAGGACTATATATGTGCGGAAGTAAGAATAATTTTTGGAGATAATGATCTGTTTATTTGTACTTTATTTTTCAAGATTACTTAAGCTTTACTGAAGTACACTTATGCTAGCAAACTTGTCCTTTTTTGAGATTCAATGTTTTACATATATATATATAAAAGGTTTGGTTCTCTTACTCCTCTAATGACTCGATGGTTTATAAAAGGATTATATTTCTAAAAAGAAATTGTTATGATTATTTTGCTCGGGTCTAAGTTGAGAGGTATTCAGTTTCAGTTATAATGTCCTATGATACAAGAATAATTCATACTTAAATACTCCTCTATGTTGAAATTATTACATAAGAGCATACCTACAAAAGGTAATCAAGGAGCTAATGTTATATGAATAAAAGGATATCTAAACAACATCCTAGAAGTAGAGAACATAGAAAAGAAAAGGAAAAGATAAAGAAAAGAAAAGAAAGAGAAAAAGAATGATAAATTAGCTCATAAGTGTACTAAAGATTGTTGAGAGTATCTGGTGATAGGTTAAGTACACTTAAAAGGAAAAGGTAACTCTAAAACTTATTCTTGTTTCTCTTATGTATTTGTCCTTAAATGTTGTTTAAAGAGAACGAATTGATGAACATCTTTTAGGGACAAAAGAAATAAAAATGAGGGAAAGATATGGAAGAATATCAAATTGTAGAACCTTGTGCAAAAAAAAAAATAATTGATCGATATCTAAATTGGTTCATTTGATATGTGTGACTAATCTTTATTGATTTTGAATATCTGATCACACAAACAGGGGGAGAAAATGGAGGTTCTAACATTGGATATGTGGTGATCAAAGTATGACGAAATGAATGAATTAGCGACTTGTGATGATTGTGCTTAACTATGATTGCGTTTGGTGAATGTTTTTTTATGCACAAATTTGAGTTTGAGTGATCAGAAATTCAAAGGGGGAGATTGTTAATGCAATATTTTAGGAACATGTGAGATCTTTTCAAAATCAGGTTGTTGAGCATTTTAAGGAGGTGAAAGATTCAAAGAGCAAAACAAGGAGAATAAAAGGGAGTCAAAGAGAAGAATGAGGAGAAGTCAAGTTAAAAAAAACAACAAGGATGTGCGGCTAAAAAACCGGTGGGTTAGCTGAACACATGTGAAGATAGATAAGTTAACTCGAGAGAAACAAGAGGTTAATGAATCTGGAAAATATCGAAGAAGTACTTAAAACAGAGTGAATGCAGTTCACAAAGTTTTAAGTTTACTTAGAGCGATACAGTCAGAAATGGAGAGAAACAAGTAGCGTTTATTTACATCTAACTCAGGGGGAGTTATCTGCGGACATTTTTAGTGCATTGTAAAGAAAGACAAGTGTACGTAAAAGATTTATTCGTAAATAAAGCTGGTATTGTTTGATATATTCGGTCATATTGATTCCAATTATTGATTAACGTTGTCGTTCTACTGTTTTCACTTTGAAAATTCACACCAAGGACGAAAAATTGGCAGCAAAAGCTTTTGAATTCAAGGTCAAAAGTTTGCTTTCAATGGTTGTCCATTGATCAAATGATATCTCTTCGTATTTCCATATTTCATAACCATCATAAGTGGCTCCCACCCTTTCTTGACTTAAAAATGAGAATTTGTACACTTAATTCAATTACTTGCTTTTGATACCAATTAAAATTTCAAATATGTATAAGGATATACCAAAACTTTTAGGTTTTATTCATTGCAACTTAACACAAGCAAACCTCTTTTTTGGAATTATATTTTCCTAATTCTCAATTCCCCCTTAAAATCTATACGTTACACGTACGAACATGCTGCGAAACTTTCGTCTATCGCCCACGCACACATAGGGCCTGTGTTTAAATCCTTTGAGTGAATATTATGAAAATATTCAATTTCTTCATATTTAATCTTTCAAAACTAATTGAATATTATGAAAATATTCAATTTCTTCATGTTTTGTCTGCCTCCGAATATGTCAAATTTATGTGTTGTTAACTATTCAAATATGTCGAATCTTCCTAATATTTTCCTTCAAATGTCAAATCTCGTTTTTGCCTTTTCTCCAAATATGTAAATCTCCAAATTTCATTTTCTTCAAATATGTCAAATTCAATTCTACTAAAAAATTTGTATATAACCAAAGTACAATATAACTATATATTTCATTATAAGCGTCTTTACAAATATTATACACATAGATTTCAGAAATATTTTCGAAAGTTCAAAATTGAATTTTTAGATTGATTCAGGACGAAAGGATTTTAGAGGGATTCAATATGACAAATTTTAGATAGATTTTAATGGAAAATTTTTAGTAATTAATGAGATATATATGTATATATATATATATTAGTAAGTATCTCGCGCGTTGCGCTGGGTATAAACACTGTGACATGTAGGAAGAAATTATAATATAATAATATATGCAGGAAATTGAATAAATAAAAGTTAAAACAAAATTTTTAAAGATAAATATACAATTGTATTAGACATTTGAAAATATTTCTTTATATTCAACATTCATTGTTCGTTTAGCACATTGACTAGCATCATTTAATATAAGTAATTTTGGGCCTTTTGTAGTTTTTGCTTTGGAAATCGCAACATATAGTTGTCCATGACTGGAAACTGGTCTTGGCAAGTATATACCGATTTGATCAAAACTTTGTCCTTGGCTTTTGTTAATTGTCATTGCAAAGCATAATATAATAGGAAACTGCTTTCTTTTGAAGTGAAACGACAATGTTGTGTTTGATGGGAGTAATGGGAGTTTCAGTATATATGCTTTGTTTCATGCATGTGCACCTGTTAGTATCTTACCTTCGATTATATTCAGACCCAGCTGCGTTATTTGAAGGCGTGTTCCGTTTCATAGACCAAGTGTTTGATCGATGTTCTGTAAAAGTATAATAGGTGCGCCTTCTTTGAGTGTAATACAGTGATGAGGAATTCCTGCATATTTTAAACTGTTCAAAAACTCGGTGTTATATAGCTCATTGTCGGTTGAATCAACGTCACATAGCGAATTAAAACTTAAATATTCACGTGAAAAACCTGGAATCTTTGCTTGTAATGCGTCATTTAGATCATCTACAATTCCGTTTGTAGGCCATAATATGGCACGGTCTTTAAAGTAAGAGGAATTTATATAGTCACGCTCAATGCTTGGGTATACATGAGATGCAATGCTTTCAATTGGATCCGACGTTTCAGTGATTAATAAGCCTTTAGGTGTATCTATTAAACATTCAACGTTGTTTGGTTCAGATAAAGTTCCATTTTCCAATTGTAACACCCAATTAGAAAAAGCTTCCAGAGCATGTGAGTTTGGTGACTCATTATTAATTTGCAACCGTATATTGACTGTTAATTTTAATACGCGGCAATAAATCCAAAGATATGAAGAGTTTGTACGTGCTTGAACAGTTTCATGTTTGTTTCTTTTTGCAATAACTGGTATAATCTGGCAAAAATGGCTTCCAAATACAATTTTTTTCCCGCCAAACGGTTTGCTTTTAAGAATGGATTTATCGAGCCCATGATGTCTCGCATACTTTTATCAAGTACTTCAAAACAGTATTTGTGAACCATCAACGCTTCATCCCATATTTATAAGGCACATTTTTTTTATAAGTTCTGCTAAATTTGTTCCCAGTTTGATATTGTAGATGGAGTCTTCGGTAATATCTATTGGTATTGCGAATCTAGAATGAGCTGTACAGCCGCCTTCTAACAAAAGTGATGCAATACCACTTGAAGCGACGTTTAAAACAATATGTTTACGAGATCTTATTGTTGCAAATAATGTTTTCCATATAAAAGTTTTGCTCGTGCCTCCATGTCCATATAAGAAAAATATTTGGCCATTGTTCAGGTCAATTGCATGTATAATTTTGTTATAAACATAGTGTTGTTCTACGCAACACAACCTAAACTCTAACTGTGAATCAAACTTGCTAACGAACGAAATATGGCTTGAAGAATGAATACTAAAAGCAAATAAACAAATTAGTTCTTAAGAATGAGACAAACGTTCCAGGAAACCGGTTTCACCACAAGACTACCGAAACCAACAATCAATCTATCTATCATGCAATCTCAGTCAAGTTATCTAAGGTAGACGATCCTAATATGATATATACCCTCTCTCAAGGCATAGACACGTGATCTAGTCAAGTTGCCCCCTACTTTCGTGGCTGACACCTTGAACTAAACCCATAAGACCTGTGATTCATCCGTTTTACCCTCAACCGCTGCTACCCTACTTTTTTTACCTAACCTCGATTGTTCTAACCTGATCTTCTAGGAATAGAATTCTCCTTTCGTTCCTTCTCCTAACCCCTAACACATGCATCTACGCGGCCGTTGCAAACACAAGTCATTTAAACACTCAGATAAAGAATAGATAAACGAAAATGGGAAGATGCATTCAAAGATAAATCAAAAGTGGTTCCGGGATAGCCATGGGCTAATCCCTTCTCCTAGAACAAACAAACTACTCGCTCATGCGTCCGTAAACAAACATAAACGAAATAGAAGGTTTAAGGAACATGAAAACCAAACGAAACCGAAGTGTCGGGTTGATCTCCAATGCTCCTCGTAAGTCTCCTTCGCAAGAACCTTCTTCTTCTCTCCCTCGATCAAGAACTGAATAATGAATAAATAAATCTCGATCTCTGGCCCCTTTTCTCTTCTTTAAAGTCGTTTTCCTTATTGTATAAGTCCCGAACAAACTTCCATTTGTTTTAAGTCAAATTAACTTATTTGAAGTTGCAGGTGACGCGACCCGTGCGGGCAGGGTAAGTGACCCGCTCGGGTATGGCGCGGAAGATCGCACAAGAACGTGATGAAAAGGAGGCTGCCCACTCGGGCTCAAGGGGTGCCCGCTCGGGCTCAAGGCCTGTCCGCTCGGGCACATGTTTTGCCCGCTCAGGCTCATGCCCCGGGCGGGGTATTTCTCGCCCGACTCGTGCTCAATTTGGTGGACAAAATCGCTGTAACAAATGCCCGCTCGGGTTAGGGAGTTACCCGTGCGGGTAGTGACTATTCCATGCCGATTCTCGTCCCGTTTGTCCCGTGATGATCCTCGATATTGGTACTTTGTTTCGTGCATGTCCTTTAGCTCCGAAATGAACCGAATACGCATAAAACCTGTAAGAACATGAAAACACGAAAACAAGTAAAACATATACGGAATCATACGTAAAACGTCGCATATATATCATAAACATCTATAAAATCGTGCAAGAAATACGTATGAAAACGAGAAGATCACGAACCGATCACCAAAACAAATCGTATCTCCTGAGCAAGCCTAAACAGGGAAAACAAAGGCACGACGAGGAGCAGAGGAGGAAGAATTCGCAGAGAGAACTAACTCTAAAACCCTAAATGCAAATCAATCAAAGGCGCATCTATGGTCCAAAAACAAAAGGAAATGGTCGGTGAGGAAATCTCACCGTTCGAATTGATTCCAAAAACACCCATCGGACGACGGAGGTGAAGCAACAGAATGAGAGAGACAGGCCGAGTTAATCTTATGGCTCCAACAACCGGGGCAATCCGCCACCGATGGCATCCCGGTCGCCTGCACACCGGACATGTTGCGAGTGGGGAAATGGGAAATCGAAAGGAGGAGGACCTGACATATATTGCTGAAACTGAAAAATGGATGTTTGGCTTTTAGTATATGTACTATATCTTGAATTAAGTCTTTATGTAATTGTTTTAGACTCGCTTTGGAAATTTAACTCTATCGTATTAGTATTTCATTTAAACATATATATATATATTACATTTTGATTGGAAATTCTAATGCGTTAGATTGAAAATTTCAACTCAATTGCTTCTTTATTTACGTTAATATTTCTTTTATGCTAATGATGCATTACGTTAAAATTGAAAAACAAATCAACGTAGTAACGTAGTCAAATTTTATTTACCATGAAAATAAATATATAAATTATCATTGATAGAAGAATTTTATCATTGTGCATATTCTTTGTTTTGATTGTAATTCATATTTTGTTATATTAGACTTTTTTTAATATTTTCCATCTTTTTAATAAGTTTTGGGTTCGAAGATATGTAGATATCATTTTTTATTCGAAATTGGAACACGTTGTCTATTTGAATTTGGATTACTCTGTATTTACTACCCTCGTTTAAAATTCAAATACCCTAAAATTTTGGATCAGATTTGGATTATAACATTTTAAAATGTGGTGTGTAGAGCTGTATCCATCGGCATGTTTGTTCGTATTAATATTTACCATCGAGCTGCAATCTTCTTGGGCCAACGTGGAACATTTGGCGGCCCATTATGAGGTTGAATTAAATCGCAAATTAGAAAACAAGAAATGAAAATATTTCTTTATATTTATTTTTTATATAAAATTATATTTTCTATTTTATAGATTATAATTCTTGAACATATAAAAAATTTATATTTACATACTTTAGTTTTATTTTTTAATTAAAACTACAATATGTAATTTATATTTTTTGAAAATTGGAAAACTGCAAAAAATAAAATACTTATATATTTCTGCATATTATATCGAAATTTTTTAATCCTCATTTTAACATAAAAATTTTATATATACAGTTCTGCATTTTAATCAAAACTTATATATTTCTGCATTTTAATCAAAATTTGTTGTATTTTTGGCTTTTCTATTTGAAAGACTCTTCTTCCTATAGAAAATTGGAAGTCTCAAAATCACATATAAAATTTGAAAGGGCAAAAGCGGAATTTGTTATTTATCATGGTTGTTGACGCCGTTAAGGGAATTTTCATCCTTTGCTCAATGGTACTTTGTTTTCTGTAAAAGAAATAGAGCTTAGTTGCAGGAGAATGGTGAAGAAACTTCCCATTTGTATTGTTAATCCTCTTATTCATTTCATAGGGTCTTTGTTAGTTGACAGACGATTGATTAGTGAATTTATTGGTTCAAGAGAACATTTGATATACTCGTACTCACAGTGAGAGTGAGTCGAAGAACTTGTTAAATCGTGTGTTACTTTGTCGTCCAGTTTTCAGTGTTCTTGACAATCATCTTTTTTTTTCGATATTAAAGAACTTGAATCTCATTTCTCATTTTCAAACACACCAATTGGTATCAGAGTCCGGTTGAAATAAGGGATTGTCGGCGGATAGGATTCATCAACGCAGTTCAATTAATCTAAGGCTTAACTAAAACCACTTGGAACTAGGTAGAGTTCTTACCGAGACAAGGGATTCTTGACGCAGTTCAAGTGTCTTGAATTCAGGAAAGGTTACATGATGGAAACTTTCAAGCTTGAAGTTGAAAAGTTTGATGGTAAAGGTGATTTCACTATATGGACGGAGAAGATGATTACTCAGCTGGAACTGCTTGGACTGCAAGATATTCTGAGGATGATCCGAAATTTTTGGGAAGAAGACTAGAAGGTTTTTGGTAAGACGATGGAACTAAAGACTAGAAAGACTGAGAAATCTAAAATAAAGATAGATAGAGGTATACAAGATGGAAAAACATATGAAACAAAGTATGACAAGAGTGTATGAGTAAATAATCTCATCTTCCTGAGTTTGTCAGATTATTCGTAAAGTGATACATGAACAGACAACCTTTGAAATTTGGAGAAATTTAGAAATAATTTCATTGCTAAGTCTCTTCTTCATCGGATATACCTAAAACAAAGAATATATTGTTACAAGAGAAATGAATGAAAATTCATTGAAGAGATTGTTAATGTCGAAGTAATTCATGAAGATCAAGTCATTTATCTACTGAATTCTCTACCATCTCCTTATTGATAGTTGAGAGACATGCCAAAAAATGGTTCTTAACCTTACAAAAGGTGATAGGAATAATCTACTCAAAAGAACTAGAGTTTGACACAAGGTGGAGCCCGGAAGAAGGTCTCAAAGGGAAAATTTGTTAGGGGAAAGTTATAGTAGGGGTAGACACGGATCGGGTACCCAGAATTTTAAGGGTACCTGGACCCGGACCCGAACCCGAACGGGTAGATATTTTTCTACCCGAATTCTATCTCGTGAGGCTTGGGTATTGAAACTTGGGTACCCGATCAATAAATCGGAAACTTACGAGTATCTGAACCCATCTTCAAACTCTTGGCTATCATGTTTAATCGCGACTTTACCTTCTTTTTTGAAAAAATATGAGTTACAGAGTACAAAAATAAATCATTTATAATCTTCTAAAATCAAATCTAAAAAATACTAATAGAAATTGCTCCTAAAAACCAGATCTGAAAATAAAGTTAAGATTCATCACTTGATACAAATCTGAAACGAACATGGTGGATATACAAAGAAACAAAAATGGTAGATCGATTGGCAAGGAGATAGCAGCTAAATAATCTTGGAAACGACGATGAAGGTAGCTGACCAAAGAGATGAAGCGGCGTAGGCAATATATGGAGGCGAGATGCGTTGGAGACGAGAAGCAGATGCACGATGGAGGGGAGAAGGAGGAGCGGTCGCACGATGGAGGGGAGGAGGAGATGAACAGAGAGGGAACGAATGGAAGGGATGGACGGTTGAAAAAGAGATGGTAAAAAAAATGGACAGTCGTCCAAAGAGAGTGGACGAAGAGGATGGAGAGAAGGAGAGGAGAAAGAAAGAGATTTGGTTAAGTGGAAAATGATTGAAAAGAGATACAAAGAAACCCTAATTTTTAATGGTAATTTTGTAAATAATATAATATACATGAGTATTTTATTTTTTTGTATAAAAATCCTTGGGTACCCGCGAGTACTCGTTTTAGACATTCAAAAACCCGGATTTGAATTCGAACCCACGGATAATAAAATTTGATTACCCGAATCCGAATCCACGGATAATAAAATTTCATTACCCAAATCCGAATCCATAGATTCGAATAATGTTTCGCAGGTTCGGGACGAGTTTCGAGTCGGGACAGGGTTTTCAGGTAATTTGTCCACCCCTAGGTTAGAGAAGAGGGAAAGTAATGATAAGAAAGGAAAGAATTCACACTCTAAATCAAAATATAAATCTTTTTTAGGATGTTGGTTTTGTGGGAAGGAGGGAAATTTCGAAAAGGAATGTAAGAACCATAAACGACATCTGAAAAAACAAGGACATGGAAAAGAACAAGAGGCCACAATTATATCATCTTGCATGGATACAGAAGTCCTTACAATCTCATATCAAGATCCAACAGAATAATGGATCTTGGACTCTGGTTGCACATTTCAAATTTCACCATGAAAGGAGTGGTTAGAAGAATTAAATGATTGTTGATAACACGTAGTGTAGGTTAGGTTTAGGCTACGCATTTAGATCATTTCTACATAGTTTGCATAACACGAGTTACAAAACCGACATAAATTAGTTCTCTATCCAGTCTTTTTTGTTGCTTTTCAGTTTTTAAGGTGAGAAGGCCTAATCGACCTTAATGGTGTTGATTCGTGGAGTACATTGCACATAATTGGAGCTACAACCCACTCGGAGTAGATTCAGGCCAAAGAACTGCATGGAATACCCGAGCATAGAGCGAAAGGAGCAAAAAAAGAAAGTTAACCTAGCTTGCTTGTGCTCTTAGAAGGCCCTGCACGTGTTGTCACTTTAGGCCACATGGGCTACGCCTTCAGAGGATTCTGCATGCCTTGGTGAGTCATCAAATACGCATAGGTTGCTTCGAAGACGAAGAGCCCGATCAGGTCCTCCACTTAGCATGTGCGGGTCGGGTGTCGTAACAGAAATCTTAGAAGTGTTCAAACGAAGGAAAAGAGTGAAAAATGACGCCTTAATTAATGGAGGAACAACAGAGAACCCTAGAAGGACGAGGAAATACATAGAGGAAGCTCAGGAGAAGGTAGAGAATGAAGGAGACAACATCGGAACACCGAAGACGAGATAGGGAAGTCCGAGGCATCATATTTCTTACTCTTTGTCATGTCTAGTGTTATTTTCTTTTGTTTCGCATCAGAATCTATGAGTGTGTAGGTCTGTAGCTATGGGTTAGGGACACAGTTTTTGTAAGGGGTGCTTGTGGTTATGCGTTAATACTTAGATCTTTCAAAGTTTTCTTGTACTTCGGTTGTATGATCAATGCGATGAATGTTCTATACTTGTGATGTACACATAGTAATTTAGGATATCATGTTTAATTGGGAGGTTAGATTATGAATTTGAAACTATTTATTGTTGATTGAGTTCGATTGATAAGAATCTGATCAGTCGGTTAATCGACTCAGGAATTTGGATGCATGCTTAATACTACTGTAGTTACGTGTTAATCACTACTGGGAGGTGGGATTGCATGTTATTGTGGTTAGGGGGTTTAGGTGTCGAGAGAATCATTTCCTACTTATGAGCATGAATTTCGCGTTATCAAGATAATTTGATCGGCTTATGATCTTTTGTTGGTTGCATCTTTGCAATTCTGGTAAACGGAAGCTTGTAGTGTTCTTAACTAGCAAGTCTTTCGTGTGGATGTATTGCTTTCATAATTCGTTTAGCATTCTTAGATTTTAACCCATATCATCATCACTTTCATCCGTCTTAGTTTAGTTATATTCTTAGCTTAGGTTGCATTAGTCCTTAAAGTTCGACCCTGGTATTACATCGATACGTATTCTTGCGCACTACAAAAAAAATAGACGTTTTCCAACGGACGGCAACGGATCCGCGGCTGTTGGGAAACGCGCGCTGTAAATCATGATCTGTTGCAATTCGCAACGGCGTTGCAAAGGATAATATTCGTTGCAAAGTTTTAATGGAAGGCCAACGGATAACGCCGTTGAAAATGTGTAACAGACGCCCGTTGAAAAACTTTGTAATGGATGCCTATTAAGAGTTGCAACGGACGCCCGTTAAAATTTGGTAACGGATGTCCGTTAACAAATTTTAACGGACGTCTGTTGCCATCCAGGCGGGAAAAATGAGTAGGATTTAAAATTTCCAACGGGAATCCGTTGGAAACTGGCGGGAAAGAGCAACGAACGTCCGTTGCAAATTGGCGGGAAAGGGAAACGAATGTCCATTACCATTTGACGGGAAAAGTCGCCAACGGATGCCCGTTAGAAATTGTAATGGGCATCTGTTGGAATGTTGGTTAAAAAATAAAAAAAATAATAAAAATACTTTTTAAAATAAAAATGTTTTAATTTTAAATATTAAAATTGTTTACAAAAACTAGTAAAACTAAAACTAATCCTATTACATTTCATTTAGTTCGGCTGGGTCGATATCACATCTCTGATCGCCACCACCTCTAGACGGTGTTGCATCCGAATCGGGACACGGTTCGTGCCGCGATGTTGATCCCCTCCCCTGGCCAGATAGCAACTTGATGACGCTCTCCAAGTACTGCACTTTGGCTCGAGTTTCTCGAAGTTGTGATTCGAGATTCTCGATCCGCCGTTGTTGCGTGAAACTCTCTTGGACTATGGGAGATACTGTCGTGGCGTCCTCGACGATATCTTTTTGAAGAATTCCGAGACCGTATAGATGCCCCTTATATGGTTTCACAGACTACAAGACAAACAAAATTAGAGTTAGGAGAACCATAAACGACATCTGAAATTTTTCTGCCTTCTCGCTCTTGGCTACGGAAACCCAATGTTGAATCATTTGATTGAAGACCGCGTCCGTTACCCATGTCGATTTGAGATTTTTGGTGTAGTAGTTGCGCTTCGCGTTGTTCATTACAAGGCACATTCGAGCCTGTATGTCGCGCACCCATGCTGCGTAGATGCGCGTTGTATCCTTTCTCCGCCATCTGTATGTGCCTGTAAAATAATTTATAAATTGTTAGTTTATAACATATATATAACTAATAATTGTAAATGAAATTTAATTTAAAACTTACGATAAAAGTGCACCACCATCGCTGGCGCACGACTTCTGGCGTAACTTGCCAGGAACATTATAATTGGTCCTATAAGGACCCTTGGATGATGATGTTGTTCGTGTGTTTGATCCCATCATGCACGTCAAACCTGCAATATCAAATTCAAAAGTTAGATATTATTTATAACTTACAATAATATAAATGCAAATAATGATTTTTTTACCATAACGTCTCAGCAGAATGGTCGGGATCCATCATCGAAATGTTAGAACGCCCATCAAAATCATCGACCAAGGAATCGATATCTATAATATCATCCTCTTCATCAAATATCGGCGGTGCTGATATTGGTGAAGAAGGACGATATGGTGGTGGTGGAGGCGGTAGAGGAGCTCCCGCAGAACCAACCAACATTCGTCCCGATCCTATAAATCGTCTAGCCTTTATTATTTTTCTAGCGTTTGTGAATGTGTTTGTGTGTGAAATGTAAAGTTTGAGAGGATTTTGAGGTTTTGATTTGTGTTGAAAATGAAATTTTTCAACGTTTATATATAGAATTTTCCAACGGTCACCCGTTGAAAATTCCAACGAATGCCCGTTGGAAAATACGACATCTCAACGGACGCAGTTAATTGACATGACATTCTGCCTTTGCAATGGGAATCCGTTGGAATTTCCAACGGATGTCTGTTGGAAATGCATGTTCTCGAGGCAACGGACAGCAAAATGGCGGCTCGTGTCCCTTTGCAACGGACATCCATTATAATTTCCAACGGATGCCCGTTGGAAATTCTACAGACTAGGATAGGAATCATTACACTTTCCAACGGGCATCCGTTGGAAATTATAACGGAAGCCCGCTACAAATTTATAACGGGCATCCGTTGCCAATTTTAACGGATGCCCGTTAGAAGTTTTCGACTTTTACAGTTTTCAACGGATGCCTGTTGGAATATTTGTAACGGGTGTCCGTTAGAAATTTTCAACGGATGTACGTTAGAAATGTGGAAAACCTAAAAAAAATCTAAGTGACGGGAGCGATTTTGGGTGTCAATGGGCATCCATTAATATTTCCAACGGATGCCCGTTAGTATTAGAAAACTCTAATTTCTAATACATTAAACATCGTTTATATAAACTGTTCGATTATATTAACATTTCGATTGTTCGATTACCCATCATCTACATTATTACACATCATGTACATTACACATCATACACATTATTGTATTTACATTTCTTCTTCAATAGATTCATCGATGGGCGAGTCTTCCTTCGATTGTTTATTAATTCATCTCTGTTTTAATCTTCAGCATCTTCCGATTCAACGTCTTCATAATTGCGTATGAATTCTCCATCTATGTCAGTTCTTGTGAGAATCTCTTCGCAATCTGTATCAATTAAACGAATCAGCTACGGATGATCGGATTGCAACAGATATGCTTTATCATGAGAGCTTATAATCCCTCGTGGCTTGATCTTTACTACGGCCCACCACTTCTCTCTTCGATGTTTCAATATTGTTGCATATTGCACGAAACATACTTGATCTGCTTGATCTATTGTGATGAATGGATCATACTTACCATATTGTCGTGCCGGATTGACGTCAATTTCTCCCCAACGGTTTTTTCGTATTCCACGTCCGACAGTTGGGTCGAACCACTGACATTTAAAAAGCATCACCTTCAACCCAACGAGACTGAGATATTCCACTGGTATGATTTGGTGCAAAATGCCGTAGAAGTTATCAACCTCTATATCATTATTAACGCAAATGCCACAATTGTATGTGCTTCTATGTTTTCCGTGTTCGTACTTGTGGAACGTGTAGCCGCGAGTAAACAACTTGGCCAACACATGACATTTCGTGAAAGACCATTAGCCAAATCTTTTAACCACGTAGGAAGTCTTTCATCAGAACATTTCACCTGTACGTATAATAAAAACAAATTAATACTTTATGATAAATGCAATTAATTTTAATAGATGTGTACACGAGTACTTACGTAGTCTCTCAACCACGAGCTATAATGTTGAAATTTCATGTCTGTGAGTTCATTTTCATTTAGATGAGGATATGTACCAAATATTTCTTCATCAAATATCCTATATAATGAGAATACGTTAAAATTGTATATATATATATATACATATATATAAAAGATTGAATAATATGTACCAGTACCTTTCGTACAGTAATAACTCTTGAAAATTTAGTAGTATATATATGTGGACGTGATTATACTCCTCTAGTGTTAACGAATATTCCTCGGATTTACCTCCTGTACGTCCAATCGGTGTAAACATCTCAGGGACTGTGACAAACTGTGGATTATATTGATACATATAGTTTGTGTGATCATCCGTTGCACGTCGTTCTTTCGTTTAAATATACGTATCAAAATAAAATGTGCTGAAATATGTGACTTCTTCCAGCAAGTATTGTTTCACAATAGATCCTTCGACCTCTGCTTTTTTTTTTTTTGCTTTTGTCTTTAAGTGAAAGAAAAATCTTTCGAAATGATACATCCATCTGAATTGAACTGCCCACCGAGTATTACCTCATCTGGTAAATGTATTGGCAAATGCTCCATGACATCGAAGAATGAAGACGGAAAAACTTTTTCCAATGCACATAATACTTCAGAGATATTATTTTTCATTAAATCCAAGTCATCCATTTTTAAATTCCTTGAACATATATCTCTAAAAAATATGTTGATTCTGTATAGCACATCGTGAACATTCCGTGGTAAGAGTACAACAAATGCAATTGGAATGAGTCACTGTATGAAAACATGACAATCGTGACTTTTCAACCCGATCAGCCTCGAACCAACAATATCCACACACCGAGCAATGTTCGATGCGTATCCATCTGGAAACTTAATGTCCTCTTTTAACCACTTTAATTCCGTTTTCGCCGGACCAAACAATCTGAATACCGGGTCAGGTGACCTTCCATCTCTTAATTCCAACTCAGGTCGTCGGCTTATTGACTTCAAATCTTTTATTGATTGTATATTATCATTAGTTTTACCCGCCACATTCAAAACAATATTGATGATGTTATCGAAAAAGTTCTTTTCGATATGCATAACATCTAAATTATGACGTAATATCAATGATTTCCAGTATGTTAGTTCCCAAAAGATACTACGTTTATACCAGTTATGCCATTCACCTTGACCTTTTGGTTTACGATGCCCACGATCTCCACCGCATTCTACCGATTCTTGTAAATCACCCATTGTGTTCAATCTTTCGTAAAGGATTTATGTTCCGATTTGCATGCACAGTGCCTCTTCTTTTTGTACCACATTCTTCCGAAAATGTTTTTTATCTTTTCGAAAAGCTTGGCCACGAGGAAGAAATCTTCTATGACAATCAAACCAAAATGGTTTATTACCATGTACTAGTCGAAATGAATCTGTATCCTCCATACAATGTGGACATGCCAATCTTCCGTGCGTGCTCCATCCAGATAACATTCCAAAGGCAGGAAAATCGCTAATTGTCCACAACAAGACCGTTTTCAATGTGAAATTTTGCTTCGTGTTGACGTCATAAGCAAGAATTCCTTCGTTTCACAACTATCTTACTTCATGAATTAAGGGCTGCAAAAAGACATCGAAACTTTTCTTCGGACAAAATCACCGACCACGGAGAATATTGTTTTCCTGATTGTCCATATGGACTAAAACCATCCATGCACAGGCAAAGATAAACATTTCTCGTTTCATACGCGAACTCGGGAAATATTTAGTTGAAATCTTTCTAAGCCTCACCATCCGATGGATGTTGCATTATACCTTCGGCCGTTGAGTGTTCTGCGTGCCATCTCATTGCCGCAGCAGTTTTTTCGATTCAAATAACCTTCTCAACCTTTTTGCTAAAGGCATATAGAACATTTTCTTGTATGGTACATATTTACGTGAAGATGGTTTTTTAGGCCGAAATCTGCTTGCACCACAAAACTCGCATTCCAACAAGTCTTTATCATTCCCCAAAAACAACATGAAACTGTTTCTACAAACATCAATTTTGTCATGTGGCATTCCCAATTTTTTTTAACACATTCTTTGTTTCGTAGTATGTCTTAGGAGCTTGATTATTTTCCGATAAATATTCACGCATTGTTTTACAAAATAAATCCATGCAATTTTCAGCCACATTGTAGTCTGTGTTAATACTCATCAATCTTGAAGATGAATAATAAGCGAGACTGACCTTCACGACAACCTTCATATATAGGTTGTTTCGCCGAATCCAATAGGTTGAAGAATCGACGTGCATCGATGTTCGGTATATCTTCATGCGTTTGTTCGTTAATAACTCCAGGAACAGTATCTGACACTATTTCTAAATATGGATTGGTCGTTGATGCTTCATAAAAAACTTCTTCATTTTTTTTCTACTTGTGCATCTTGCACAATATCTATAACACCGAAATTTTCGCCGTGAAAAAACCAAATTTCATAATTTTCAACGAAACCCACCTTATAAGATGTTTGCAAACAATTTCTTGACTTTGATACTTTATGTTTTGCATATTTTGCATGGACATAACATTGTTCCGCTTTCTTGACACAAAGATTGCATCGATGCAAAACTCATCAATTGCTCCAATCCGTGTAAGAATTCTTGCGTAATCTCTTCGGTTATAGGATCTTTTCTTCTATACATCCACTCTCTCGATCTATATATATCTCAATTTGAAGAAGACGACATTTTGTTGAAAATATGTTTGTTATTGATGGTTTGATGAAATCTTTGGTTTTGATCTAAATAGTGAAATTTCCAACGGACATCCGTTGGAAAGTACAACGGATGCCCGTTGCAATTTCACGTGAATTTATTTCCACCGGTGAACCTCAAAATTAACAATTTCAACGGACATCCGTTACAAATTTCAATGGATGGCCGTTGAAAAATTTTTCCACGGCTACTAACGCACTTCCAACGGAAATGGCCAACGGAAGAAATCTGTTACCATTCCGTTAAAAATTCCGAGCAACAGACAATATCCGTTAAACCTCCGTTGAAATTTGTAATGGATTCCAACGGATTTGTACCCGTTGAAAATGCTTACAAATCCGTTACAGTCCGTTATTTTTCATATTACAATATTTAACATTTTAAGAATGATGATGTTGATCAAGTAATTGGAACTGATTTGATGTCGAACTCAAACGGTGAGCAAAAACCGAAACAACGCGAAATATGGGGTCAAAAATTAATTACAAAACTTTTATTTCCTTAGATTATTTTTCCTTTATAACCAAAATTTCATTAAGATCTCTCTCTCAATCACACAATTAACATAGGGTAACAATAAACAAAAAAAGGAAAAAAATAGGGAATGGCTTCAACTCAGAGGCGAAGTGTCTGACTCGACTCGGATCCTCTCCGTCAGCTACCTTTGTCGCCAAAACCAGCATCTTTGTCTCCATTATTGAATCCAAAACCACCCTCATAAACTAGCTCACCACCGGGAATCCATTACCGGTTCCCGGTGGTGAGACAGTTTATGAAGGGGGTTTTGGATTCAACAATGGATACAAAGATGCTTATTATTGATTGTTTGATGCAATCTTTGGTTTTGATATAAATAGTGAAATTTCCAACAGACATCCATTGGCAATTACAATGAATGCCTGTTGCAAGATCACGTAAATTTATTTCCACTGGTGAACCTCAAAATTAACTATTTCAACGGGCATCCGTTGCCATTTGTAACAGGCATCCGTTACAGTTAGCAGCGGATGCCCGTTGAATATTTTTTTTCCGGCTTCTAACGGACTTCCAACGGAAACGGCCAATGGAATAAATCCTTTAACAACCCGTTAAAAATTACGACGGATTGCAACGGATGGGGCAACGGACAATATCCATTAAATCTCCGTTGAAATTTGTAACGGATTGCAACAGATTTGCGTTCGTTGAACGTATTCACAAATCTATTTCAATATGTTGCCTCGTCCGTTGGAAACGGCAAGTTTTTTTGTAATGGTGGTGAGTAGTAGGAATTTTATTTGCTTGATAATTCACATATCAACTGTCAATGAGGAAAGGTGATGATGGAAACAATGACACATGTGACTTCAAAGTCATTGGACAGATAAGCGTGAAACTCGTGATAATCTTGTAAGAACTTCAGATCACGATATGTATGTACCTGGAATTAAAAAGAACTTAATTTCTTTACGTTCTTTGGATAATAAAGGATTCATATGCAAATTGGAAGTTCAAGCTCTTAAGGTTTGGAAATGGTCACTTGTTATTATGAGATGGACAATATAAGGAGGACTATATGTTCTAAATGGTGCCATGTAACATGTATGTTAAATTAGACAACGGAAGTTAAATAAAATATATAAAATTTGGTATAATAGACTAGATCACATGAGTAAAAAAATAATAGAATTTTTATTATGCATGTTACGTGGAAATGACCATTTTCAACCTATTACAATAGATTCTTACCCGTAGGAATGGACTATTGAAAAACTAAATCCGTTATAATTTTCAACGATATTTCAAAACGCAAAATACCTTGGAAATTATCAAGGGATTAAAATGGATGCAGAGGTTAGAATTACAATTGATGCTCGTTGCAATTTGGTTTAGAAACCAATGAAGATCCATTGAAAATCTTCACGAGAATTACCAACGAATACGCGTTTGTTTTTGGCGGAAAAAATTAAATATTTCAACGAATGCTCATTGATAATGTTGTTTATAATATTGTTCTATTGTCAATGGAAATCTGTTGAAAAATTGACAAATTTAAAAAAATTAAAATTTTTTAATATATAAAAATTTAAATAAAAAATTTAAAACCAAAATAGCCTACATATCATTTAAACCACCACCGTCGTTTTCGTCTCTAAGTTCTCCAATGCCTCGGGAAGAGGTTGCATCGAATTCATTGATTGATTCTTATCTCAAGGTTGTTTCCTCCGTAGACGGTGGTGGCTGATACGCTTGACCGGTCATCAATTCGATGATGTTCTACATATCATGTATATGCGTTCACATTTCTCAAAGTATAACCTCGAGCTGCTCGATGATTCGTGTTTTCGAGTATGTCTCTTGAATCGTGGGGGGTTACGCCGTGGTGTCCTCTACAATATCTTTTTGTAGAGAACCTAGACTGTATAGACGTTCCTTATATGACATAGACTGCATATCAAACAAATTACAATTAGTATATTAATTTAAAATTTTTAAATACTAAACAATATAAATTATTAGCATTATTTACTTGTAAATAAATTTGTCCTTTTGTAAGGACTAAGTTCATCATGAGATGAACCGACTGTTTGTGATTGTTGTGTGATCTTTTTCATCGCAATTTTCATCTTTCGCTCTGTCGGAGGGTCAACCAGCTCGAGTTCTTCAACCTCTTCCCCGACGACAGAGTTCTTCTTGGCATGAGTTTTAACGACCAGTTCAAGAAGATTCGACTTTCTTCCCAGCCTTTACATCTGTAACATTTTAATAATATCATTGATCATTCAACCAATGCTTTGTTTTTTGCTATTTTATTCAGATGAAAGAAAAATCTTTCAAATAGGTATGGCGATACGGACCATCCTTGAGAACTTTCTCGTTGTACCAAAAATTTTTTCCTTTCACTTTAGGCCTTGAAGTTCTCTGACTAATGTTGCACGAGTTGGTTGAAAAACTTGTCTGTCGCTCATGCCAGTTTGACGTTCTTGTTTTAGTAGTTATGTTTGGCGTTGTTCATCATGAAGCGCAATCGGAAATGCTTATCGCGCATCTAGGCGATATAGATATGCGATGTATCCTTCTTCCATCATCTATATGCTCACTAAAAAAATTAATTTAAAGGAATTAATTTATTACACATATTCAATAATAATGAATTAAATCCTATATTATAACACTTATGATAAAAGTACACCACCATTGGTGCGTATTACCTCTAGCGTCACTTGCCAAGAATAGTACAACTGATCTTGCAAAGAACCTTGGAAGATGTTGTTGTTTGTGTGTTTAAGAACATCATCAACATCACACCTACACGTGTAAACAAAAACGATAGATAATTTAAAAAATGAATACAAATATATATGTGTCAAATAATATTTTACCATAGCGTCATGTTAGCACTTTCGGGGTCGATGATGAAAACATTTGGATGATCATCAAAGGTATCGATATCATCATATCTCTTCATTTTCAAATATTGGTGGTGTCGATATACGTTATAGAGGACATATGGTGGCAGAGGAGGTTGCTACGCCACTCATACAGATGAGTGTTTAAGGGGTTTATGATTACTATTTCAGAGAATTTGTTGTTTTAGTTTTAAGATTGTGTTGAAAATGGAACTATTCAACATGTTAAATACAAAACTTTCTAACGGATGTCCATTGAAAACGATGTCCAATCAATGGACATCATTTATTTCCATGATGGTGGATTTTCCAATGGGCATCCGTTGGAAATTATGTTCTCGAGGTAACGGACGTCTTTCCATTCGAAGGGCAGCTGTTGAAATTTTCAATGGATGCCCATTGAAAAGTATATTTTTGATGCAACGACATACTTAAATGGAGAATAGATCATCATTTATCTATTTTGAACGGATTTCCATTGAAATCTCTCAATGGATGCCCATTGAAAAGTACTAATAGATACCCATTGAGAATTACCGACAGATACCCGTTGGAAAGGACTAACAGATGATTGTTTTGAACTCTTTCAATGGATGACATTTGATATTGTGTCATATATTTTAATGGTCATTCGTTAGAAATTCCAATGGATTCCCGTGAAAAAAGGAAAACCGTGAGATTTTTCTAAGTGTTAAACAGAAGTTCTACAAATCAATGGGTGTTCGTTGCAATTTACAATGGATTCCCATTGAAAATGGAATACATGAGTAAAAAAATTAAGATACAAAAGTTTGATATTATAATTACATAATTCACTAATCTTCTTACATTGATTCTTCAATTGGTGAGTCTTACTTCGATGGTGCATGGAATTTGTCGCCATGTTCATCTTTTGTATCTTTCGGTTCAACGTATTTATAATCATGGATGTATTCGTCATCTATGTCGATCCTTGCTAGAATCTCTTCATGATTGTCAGCATCAATTAACCTTATTGGTTCAAGGTGATCGGTTTGGAATGAATCTTCTTTTTCTTCTGTGTTTATAACACCATGCAGTTTAATCTTAACTATGACCCATCACTCCTCTCTTCGACATTTCAATGTTGTTGGATAGTGCACGTTATATACCTAATCTATTGTGATGAATGGATCATATTTTGCATAATGTCATACCGGGTTGATGTCAATTCATCCCCATCGATTTTTTCGTTTACCACGTCCTAGGATTCGGTTGAACCACAGACATTTGATAAGCATCATCTTGAATCCAGCTAGACCAAGATATTCTACCTTTAGGATTTAGTTCGAAATACCATAGAACTCATCATCTTTTATTTCACTATTGACGCAAACATCGTAATTGTACATGATTTTATAAATTAAAAGATCGATTTTAATTGTTTTGTAACTTTTTCAAGGTAATAGCTCTTGACAATTTAATAATATATATGTGTTAACATGATTGCACTCCTCTAGTGTTAGCCAATATTGCTCGGATTTCCTTCATGTACGTCTAATTGATATAGAAGTTTATATGATATTTTTTATCTTCTCTGTTTCGTCGGAATATGCGACTTGAAATAAATATGTTGAAATATGTGATTTCTTTCAACAAGTATTGTTTAATCATTGATCATTCAACCAATGCTTTGTTTTTTGCTATTTTATTCAGATGAAAGAAAAATCTTTCAAATGGATACATTCACCTGAATTCAACCGGACCATTAACTATTGTCTTGTCTGGAAAATGTAATGGCAAATGTTCTATGACATCGAAAAAGAAAGGCAGAAAAACTCTTTCCAAATAGCATAATACCTCAAAGATATTGTTTTTGAATAACTCCAAGTCATTTTTTTAAACTTTTTGAACATATCTCTAAAGAATATGCTAATTCTACATAACATGTTGTGCACGTTCCATGGTAATAGCTCTTTAACGCAATTGAAATGAATCGCTACAAAAAAACGTGAGAATTGTGTTGTTGATGTTGTTGATGTTATCAAAAACAGTGTTTTTGATGTTATCGAAAATAGTGTTGTTGATGTTATCGAAAAACGTTTTTTCAATATACATAACTTGTAAATTATGACAAAATATGAGTGATTTTCAATACGGTAGATGGGGATAAAGCATGACTCAGTTTGCATCTATCGTGACTCGCAAAATGCGTTTTGTTTAACCAAGAACACCATGTATCACGAGAGAACAAAACACATAGATGTATATCTTCATTTTATTCGAGGCATTATCTCTCAAGGATATTACAAAGTGATAAAGATCTCTACTCATGAAAATCTTGTTGTCATCTTCACCAAGACTATGCTAGTGGGCCAGTTTCAGGATGCATGGAGCTTGCTCAAGGTAATTCACTACAAAAAAACAAATCATTTCCAAAGGACAGTGCAACGGATCCGTCCGTTGATGAGAGATGGCAATGGATTGCAACGGATTTACGAGAACTTCCAACGGGAAAAAATCTATTGCAATCCGTTACAAACTTCAACAGACGTGTAACGGATATCGTCTGTTGCCACTTCCATTCCAATCCGGTGCAAATTTTAACAAAATGTTAACGGATATCTTCTGTTGCCAATTGTAATGGATGCCCATTGGAAATCGTAATGGATAGTCATTGAAATTTTTAATTTCAAGGTTTACCGGTGGAAATAAATTCACATGAGCTTGCAATAGTCATCTGTTGAGGTTTCCAACGGATGTCTGTTGCAATTTAAACTATTTAATGATAACAGTCAAGATTTTAGCATCAAACCACCAACAGGAAATATATTTTTAACAAAATATCGTCTTCTTCAAATCGAGATATATATAGATCGAGAGAGTGCATGTATAGAAGAAAATGTCCTATAACTGAAGAGATTACTCAAGAATTCTCACACGGATTAGAGCAATTCATGAGTTTTGCATCGATGCAACCTTTGTGTCAAGAACGCGGGACAATGTTATGTCCATGCAAAAAATGCAAAAATATGAAATATCGAAGTCAAAAAATTGTTTGCAAACATCTTTACAAGGTGGGATTCGTTGATAATTACAATTTTTTTTTCACGGCAAAAATTACGGTGTTAGAGATATTGTGCAAGAATCACAAGCAGAAAGAAATGAAGAAGTTATTTATGAAGCATCAACATCAATTCATATGTGTAAATGGTGTCAGATGTTTTTCCTGAAGTTGTTAATAAACAAACGCATGAAGAGATGCCGAACATCGATGCACGCCGATACTTTAACCTATTGGATTCGGCGAAACAACCTATATATGAAGGTTATCGTGAAGGTCAGTCACGCTTATCTTTATCTTCAAGATTGATGAGTATAAAAACAGACTTTAATGTTGCTGAAAATTACATGGATTTATTTTGCAAACCATACGCGAAAATTTACCGAAAAATAATCAAGCTCCCGAAACATACTACGAAACAAAGAATGTGTTAAAAGATTTGAGAATGCCACATGAAAAAATTGATGTTTGTAGAAATAGTTGCATGTTGGTTTAGAGAAATGATAAAGACTTGTTGGAATGCAAGTTTTATCGTGCAAGCAGATTTTGACCAAAAAACCATATTTTCGTAAATATGTACCATACCAGAAATTGTTCTATATGCCTATAGCAAATAGGTTGAGAAGGTTATTTGAATCGAAAAAAGCGCTGTGGCAATGAGATGACACGCAGAACACTCGACGACCAAAGGTGTAATGCAACATCCATCGGATGGTAAGGCTTGGAAAGATTTTAATGAAATATTTCCCGAGTTTGCGTATGAAACGAGAAATGTTTATCTTTGTCTGTGCACCGATGGTTTTAGACCATATGGACAATCTGGAAGTCAATATTCTTTGTGGCCGGTGATTTTGTCTCCGTATAATTTCCCTCTCGAGATGTGTTTGAAAAGAGAGGTAATGTTTCTAACGTTGATGATTCCAGGACCAGAACATCCGAAGAAAAGTTTCGATGTCTTTTTGCAGCCCTTAATTCATGAATTAAGATATTTTTGGAACGAAGGAATTCTTGCTTATGACGTTAGTACGAAGCAAAATTTCACATTGAAAGTGGTCTTGTTGTGGACAATTACCAACTTTCCTGCCTATGGAATGTTATCTGGATGGAGCACGCACAGAAGATTGGCATGTCCATATTGTATGGAGGATACAGATTCATTTCGACTACTACATGATAAGAAACCATGTTGGTTTGATTGTCATAGAAGATTTCTTCCTCGTGGACATGCTTTCCGGAAAGATAAGAAACATTTTCGAAAGAATTTGGTACAAAAAGAAGAGGCACCGTGCATGCAAACCGGAACACAAATCCTATACGAAAGATTGAACACAATGGACAATTTACAAGAATCGGTAGAATGCAGTGAAGATTGTGGGCATCGTAAACCAAAAGGCCAAGGTGAATGGCATAACTGGTATAAATATAGTATCTTTTGGAAACTACCATATTAAAAATCATTGATCTTATGTCATAATTTAGATGGTATACATATCAAAAAGAACTTTTTCGATAACATCATCAGTATTGTTTTGAATGTGGCGGGTAAAACTAAGGATAATATACAATCAAGAAAAGATTTGAAAATAATATGCCGACAACGTGAGTTGGAATTAAGAGATGGAAGGTCACCTGTCCCAGTATTCAGATTGTCTGGTCCGGTGAAAACAACATTATTAAAGTGGTTAAAAGAAGATGTTAAGTTTCCTGATGGATATGCATCGAACATCACTCGGTGTGTGGATATTGTTAGTTCGAGGCTGATCGGGTTGAAAAGTCACGATTTTCACGTTTTCATGAAGTGACTTATTCCAATTGCATCTGCTAAACTCTTACCACAGAATATTCACGATGTGCTATGCGGAATCAACATATTTTTCAAAGATATATGTTTAAGGAATTTAAAAAGGGATGACTTGGAATTAATTAAAAAAATATCTCTGAAGTATTATGTGCATTGGAAAAAAGTGTTTCCGCCTTCATTCTTCGATGTCATGGAGCATTTGCCAATACATTTACCAGATGAGGCAATACTCGGTGGACCAGCTCAATTCAGATGGATGTATCCTTTCGAAAGATTTTTCTTTCATTTAAAGAAAAAATCAAAAAGCAAAGCGGCGGTCGAAGGATCTATTGTTAAACAATACTTGTTGGAAGAAATCACATATTTCAGCACATTTTATTTCGAGTCGCATATTCAGACGAAAGAACGACGTGCAGCGAATAATCACACAAACTAACTGTATCAATATAATCCACAGTTTGGAATAATTCTTGAGATGTTTACACCGATAGGATGTATAGGACGTAAATCCAAGGAATATGGGTTAACACCAGAGGAGTATAAACACGTCCACACATATATATATTACTAAATTGTCAAGAGTTATAACCGTTCGAAAGGTACAAAACAATATTATTAAATCTTTTTAAATATATATGTATATATATATATAATATTAACGTATTTTTATTATACAGGATATTTGATGAAGAAGTACTTGCTACATATCCTCATCTAAACGCAAATGAACTCACAGACATGAAAGTTCAACATTATGGCTCGTGGTTGAGAGATTACGTATGTACTCGTGTACACATCTATTAACATTAATTGCATTTATTATAAAGTATTCAATCGTTTTTATGTTATACGTACAGGTGAAATGTTAAGATGAAAGACTTCCAACGTGGTTAAAAGATTTGGCTAATGGTCCTGCACGAAATGTTATGTGTTGGCCAATCTTGTTTACTCGCGGTTACACGTTCTACGCGTACGGACACGGAAAACATAGAAGCACATATAATTATGGTGTTTGCGTTAATAGTGAAACAAAGAGTGATAACCTCTACGACATTTTGCACCAAATCCTACAAGTGGAATATCTCGATCTCGTTGGGTTGAAGGTGATGCTTTTTAAATGTCAGTGTTTCGATCCAACCTTAGGACGTGGAATATAAAAAAAACCCGATGCGGATGAATTGACATCAATCCGGCACGACAATATGGTAAGTATGATCCATTCATCACAATAGATCAAGCAGATCAAGTATGTTATGTGCAATATCCAACAACATTGAGAAGTCGAAAAGAGGAGTGGTGGGCCGTACTAAAGATCAAGCCACGAGGAATCATAAGCTCATAAGATAAAGAAGATCTTTTGCACCCGATCATCCGTACCCGATTCGTTTAATTGATACAGACAATCGAGAGGAGATTCTCGTAAGCACTGACATAGACGGAGAATTCATACGTGATTATGAAGACGTTGAACCGGAAGATGCTGAAGATGAAAACAACGATGAATTCAATGAACAATCGAAGGAAAACTCGCCACTCGATGAATCTATTGAAGAAGAAATGTAAATACAATAATGTGTGATGTAAATGATGTTCAATGTTTTTAGATGAGTAATGTAATGTAGATGATATGTAATCAAACAATCGAAATGTAAATACAATCGAAGTATATATAAATGATGTTCAATGTTTTTAGCCTATATATAATCTAATACCAATGGGCATCCGTTTGAATTCTTAACGGATGCCCGTTGAAACAAGAAATTGCCTCCGAAATTTAGAAAAAATTCTCATAGTTTCCACAATTGTAACGGGCGTCTGTTGGAAATTTGCAACGGATGGTCGTTATAATTATGCTAACGGGCATCCTTTAAGAAAGGGTAACGAATGACCGTTACAATTTTTAACGGCCATCCGTTACAAATGCTAACGTACATTCGTTGCCGCTACAGTTATTCTAATGGGCATCCGTTAAGAAAGAGTAACGGATGACCGTTACAATTTTTAACGGGCATCCGTTACAAATTGGTAACGGATGCCTGTTATAAACATTGTAACAGGCATTCGTTACACTTTACAACGAATGCCTGTTGCAAGTGTAATGATGCCTACTCTAGGATGCAGAACTTTCTAACAGGCATCCGTTGCAAATTGTAACGGATGTCGTTGCAACAGGAGACAAACCGTCATTTCGTCGTTCGTTGCCTCAGGAACACGTATTTCCAACGGGCTTTCGTTGGAAATTCCAACGGATACCCGTTGGAGAAATAGAATGTCTCGTCAATTAACTGCGTCCGTTGAGTTGACGGATATTCCAACGGACATTCGCTGGAAATTCCAACGGATGCCCGTTGAAAATACTACATATAAACCGTTGAACAGTTTCATTTTCAACACAATTCAAAACTTCAAAATCCCTTTAAACACTTCCTCACACACACAAAATCACACCTTCAAACACTAAATATGAAAAATGAAGGATTCCATTAAGTTTCCCGTACTTGATCGAACAACAAAAAATTCAGTTATTTCAACTACGTTAAATGATACTACCACTTGGATCTGGAACCTACATGCTGATGCTCACGATTTCGATAGAATCTGAGACCGAGACAAGGAATTCTTCTGATAATATGGCTTTTGAGAGTTTGAAGAAGGGGACGGAGAAGGAGTCCTCGGAAATGGTTCGATCCTCTTATTTTTCTTTTAGACGATTTATAGGTGCGGGAGGTATGTTGGCTGGTTCCGCGGGAGCCCCTCCCCCGCCTCCACCACTGCCATATCGTCCTCCTTCACCAATATCGGCACCATCGGTATTTGATGAAGAGGATGATATGGTAGATATCGATTCCTTAATCGATAATTTCGATGGGCGTCCCACCCATCCAATTATCGATCCTGAATGTCCTCTCGGAACGCTATGGTAAATTTAATGTTATATACTTTTATATTGTTTTACTTTATAAATTTTATCTAATTATTTAATGTGTAGGTTTGACGTGGATGATGTTCTGAAGCATACCAACAACAACATCATCCAAGTCATACGCCGCTAATGGTGGTGCACCTTTATCGTAAGTATATTTGAAATTACAATTTTATTTAAAATGATTATTTATATATGTTATAAACTAACTCATTATAAATTATTTTGCAGCGCACATACAGATGGCGGAAGAAGGATATGATGCGCATCTATACGGCATGGATGTGCGATATGCAGGCTCAGATGCGCTTGATGATGAACTACACCAAGCGCAACTACTACACCAAGAATCGTAAACCGACTTGGACAACAACAGAGGTCTTCAATCAACTTATTCAACATTGGGTGTCTGAAGACATCAAGGCCAAGAGCGAGAAGGCCAAACATTGTCAGTACGGTGAGAAGGTTCCCGGAGATGGTCTGCATCGTCATACTTCGGGATGAAAATCATTCCCGAAGAGGAAGCAAGAATTGGTAAATTTATTATTATTTAGATTTTGGTGTTTTACAATATTTATCTAATTAAATTTATTTTATACACAGATACAACGGATAAGAAGAGAACCGACTCTTCTTGAGCTGGTAGTGGAAACTCATGCCAAGAAGAAGCCGGTCGTCGGGGAAGAGAACAACGAACCCGAACTCGTTGACCCTCGAGCGGAAAGAACCGTGAATGTTGTGAAATAGAAGATCACACAGCAATCACAAGTTTGTGGTTCAACTCCCGACGACCTCAGTACTTTACAAAAAGATAAAATTTATTTGGAGGTAAAAATTTAGTATTTTTTCTTTTGATTATTAATAAAAAATTTGTAAAAAATTCTAACTCTAATTTTGTTTGTTTTGTAGTTGGTTAGACCGTATAAGGGGCGTTTATACAGTCTCGAGGCATTTCAAAAAGATATGATCAAGGACGCCACGACGGCACCTCCCATGGTCCAAGAGAGCTACATGCAGCAACGGCGTATCGAGGATCTCGAAGCACAAATTCGAGACAATCAAGCCCAACTGCAGGCAACGCGATCACAAGTGCAACACATGGAGAGCGTCATAGAATTGTTATCCGGCTAGGTGAGGGGATCAACGTCGCGACAAGAACCGGATATCGATTCGGATGAAACGCCTTCAATAGGTACTGGTGACCCCGGATATGATATCGGTCCAACCGATTTATATGAATTGTAATAGATTTAGGTTTCATTTTTTGTAAAAACTTTTATTAGTTTAATTAAAAACTTTTAATTTTTGTAAAAATAGTTTTTTTATTTTTTTTATTTTTTAAACAACTTTCCAACGGATGTCTGTTAGAAATTTCTAATGGACATCTATTGGAATTCATTTTCCCACCAAATGGTAACAGATACCCGTTTCTATTTCTCGCCATTTTTGTAACGGATGCCCGTTGCCATGTCCCGCCAGTTTGCAACGGATGCTCGTAGGAAAATTTGAATTCCGCTCTTTTTTTCGCAACGGTGTGGCAACGGACGCCCGTTACAGTATTGTAATGGACATCCATTACAAATTTTTAACGGGCGTCCGTTGCAATTTTTTAACGGGCATCTGTTACAGCGATTTCAACAGGCATCCGTTACAATTTGCCAACGGGTTCATCCGTTAGGTGTCCGTCACAATTTTTCAACGGATATTGTTCGTTGAAACACCATTGGAAATTGCAACGGATCCCGATTGGTAATGCGTGTTTTCCAACGGGCTCACATCCGTTGTCGTCCGTTGGGAATCAGTTTTTGCAATGGATTTTGGGCGATTTTTTTCCAAATGGATATATCCGTTGGAAATCGTCTGTTTTTTTGTAATGATTGAAGTATAGGGTTGATGTTTTTTTTTTTCAGTGAAACCAATTTATTCATTGAAATAGTAGAGTCAATGTTTAGATTTGCTATATTTTTGTTCTTCTATTTGAAAGACTCTTAATATAGAAGGTTGGAAATCTCTAAGTCACATATAAAGTTTGGAAGGCCAAAAAACGAGATTTGTATTACCTCAAATTTGTTAATGTTGTTAAAGCATTTTGGTCTTTTGTTTAAGGGGATTCTTTGGTATTTATAAAAGAAACAGATGGTGAAGAAACTTTTCCATTTGTATTGCTTAATCTTCTTATCCGTTTTTTGGAGTCTTTGTAAGTTGAAAGATGATTGATTAGTAAATTTGTTGATTCAAAAAAGCTGTCGAAACGTACTCGTACTCACATTGAGTTGAAAATTTCGTTAAATCGTGTGTTAAATTTTGTCATTCAGTTTTCGGTGCTCTTGGCAACCATTTTCTTTATTAAATAACTTGAAACTCTCTATTCTCATTTTCAAATACAACAATTATGTCATGTCGTTTGATAGATTAGAACTAATAAATAAGTAACTAAAGTACATCTTTGGCAATTTTTTTATAAATATGTATGAAATAACAAATGTTTTAAAGTTTGAGTATTATAAATATTAAAATTGGGGAATATATAAAGATCTGAATTTTTAAAATATAAATTTCCTTTATTTTTTATTAGAGATATAGAACTCTTTTCGAGTTCTATCTCCCGAATTTTAGGTAAGATTTTATTTGTAGGATTAAATGTTTAATGAAACGAGATCAATAAAATAATCAACCGAGATTGGTGAATATTTTAAAATAGGTAAAATATCTTTAAGTGGGACAAAAAATTAGCTTAAAAAGTGCCCAACAATGAACACATTATTATGAAATAATAATTAAGATAAATATCGTTTGGAATTGTTAACTGTTCTTCATTTAAGAAATACAATATGTATATCTTCTTTTTATTATTTTATTTTTAAATTTACTTTATATAACACATTAGATATAAATCTCGAATATCGCAAACATTGAAATTTAGGAACAGATTAGAACATTAGTAACATATACCATTACCTTTTTTGAGTGAATAATTTAATACTTTAAACATGATATGTAGATCTTAATCGAAATGTTAATCTAACTGGAATCAATAGCTGGACTAACTGCCACAACTCCTGTCTACTTTGCATGCCAAGAGATTCGTTTTAATATCTTATCATACTCCCAACATCAAAGGGGTTTTTTTTAATAGAATAATTTATAAAGCAAAAAATTTTAAAACCTTTTGTAATATATATATACACAGATATATGCGTATATATATATTTATAGGGGAGTGAAGTATATGTGTTGCATGGGAGGGTGGGGGTCACATGGGGTTCAGAGAAGGAGACCCACGTCGCCTGCTATTTGGGGTCCTCGAACAAAAACACCATCATGCATGCCTAACTCTTATTTCTTTATCTTTCTCCTTAACAAAATATAAACATTATTCAACTTCTCATAATATATACATTATTATTCTCAAGTTTCGTTAGTACATGTATCTAAGGACTATCATATATATAGTTTTGATCATCTATAGATGTTAAATAAATTTTTATATTTAATTTGATCCAAACCTGTTTGATACAGTATAAATAAATAATTGTGTGAAATTCCAGATATACGTGGTTGTGGAAAAAGTTTACCAATTTTGTTTTGATATATATAACATCAAGATGTATCCATTTTTTAGTAACCTCTGTCATAACTTTACAATTAAACGTATTTCAGTACAATAATTTTAGAATATATGATCTATTGAAATATATTCATACGTATAAATGATGATAAAATATTTAGGGTATCTATAAGATCAGTCATCCCGAAAATGATATACTTGAATTTCTTAGAGAGAGTGAAGGTGTTAAATGTAATTTGTATTAATTTGAATATTTGATATTTTATATGTAATATAATATATATAAAGTTATATATATAATTAGATAATTTTGAAATTTAAATTAATTTTGGATTGAATAATGTAAAAGCCGTTTGTTTGTGATATAATATCTTGAGCTTATAGTATCTATATAGTTCCAGGTAATATATATTTTGTGTTGAAATATTTACAGATAATGTCATCATGCCTCTCCACTTACATGGGCATTCCACTTCTCTCGTTTTTTGCCATTTCTATTCAATCTATTTTTTAAAATATTTTATAAGCGTCCGTTATGAACGTATATAAGACCATTTATTAACACTTTGAATTTTTCACAAAATTCGTGGAATAAATGTGTACGTAAACGCGATTCAATAGGCAAATAAGAAACAATTTGAATAATATTTGTATTGGGTATGCCATAAATTCACAATTATATTATCAACTTAACTTGATATTGTAAATCAAAGATTTATATATTTCGAGGTATAAGTTGGATGAATATGTATAAGAACCATTATATAAAAATATACATGTATACATAGATAGTTTGGGTCAATAATATATTGTTTCAATCAACTTTTATACTGTATATGTATAATTGTTTGATGTATATGTATATTGAAATGCTTTTTTCTTTTTCTTTTTTTAACCTCCAATACGTGTTTTTTTAACCTTTAATTACCGCCCAAAAACAGAGTACGATTATATAATCATAAATAATACAGAAAAGGTTCCATTAAAAGTTATTAATAGTTTCAAAATATGATAAACTCCACTGTAGCTTGAATAAAAAATAGTTGATGAGAAATAGAAAAAAAAGGTGACGTAGATCGTCATTATCGATCGTACAAGCAAACTTAAAAAAGAAGATAAAGAACTGAAAAGAAATAATAAAGATCTAAATTCAAAAAATACATTATTTTCTGAAAACAATTATGATTTTATGTTTGACATATCATGTCTCTTTCTATTCATATTTTATTGGTAAGGCCGTATAAGTATAATATTTAGATTGCATCATTTGAGATGGTACATTATTTTTAAAGTGTGATTCAAATAATATTCCTTGAAAAAATCAAAATCTTTTACAAAAGTTTTAGGATGTCAATGGAAGATGTTAATCATCTTGCAGAGAAACTAAATAGGAAAATAATACTAACTCACGATTTTGGGGTAAATTCAAACCATGTTATGACAATCTATTCAAATTTCAAAACTAAAGATTAAATCATATCAAATTATAATTGAAAATACCGTTGTTCAAATCTATATTTGTTTGTCCTTCTCACCACCAATCAATCAATCAATCTAGACACATACAATATTATATTTATATATGTGTATATATATATATATATATGAATTATTGTTTATGAACAATGATGTTGATGAACTAATATTGTATGGAATGTGTAAATTTATTCAACCGATTTTTCCTTATATATTAACATATTCTTTTTATATTTAGTATTAAATTTATTTCACACTTTTTTAATGAACAGTTTATTACTACTTGTTTTAAGTAGATACTCCATTTCAAATTATTACATAATGATGGTATTGTTTTACACAAAAAAAGCCAGATTTATAAAAGAAGAAAGTGGTAATTTAAGAGAATAATTTAGAAGACGTGAGAAAAAAGGAAAATTAGATGAGGTAATAGAGCCAAATAATAAAATCAAGTAAAAAAAAAACATCCAATTAGGGCTAAAAAGGAACTTTTTATATGAGTAATAATTAAAGAAGAAATTTTTTTGGCTGTCATGTTTTGTCCTCGAAACATGCTCTTTGGAAAGCGATTAGCTGGACCGATCGCCTCCTTTGATCCTTCTTCCCGCTTACATTTCTTCCTTATAAAGTCAATAAAAACCATATATACTTTGCACCATTACTATTTATTTATTTTTCTGTGTAGGAAAAGGTAATATATATATATATATATATATATCATATATTCGTGTATAAAATATCCACGTACGTTACAATTTATATATTACAATATTATTTTATTGAACTGACAGACAGACCATTATCTCTCTCATGCCCACAAGCTTCCAAACAAAGAGAATTAATGGAAAGTAAGATTTGCAAAAGAATAATTCTCATCTCTCTCTCATAGACCTCTATATATAAATCAAAAAAATGCATACAAATTACATATATATTTTAATTAAAATAAATAAAAGAACCCTTATCTTCTTCATGAGAATAATTTCCCCTCCACAAAACCATGCTTCACATATATAGATCTTCATCGGCTATTCTCTCTCTCTTACAACCCTTCTTGCTTCTCATCACTACTTGTTATAACAAATCCTCCAAGGCATCATCATCATCATCAACATCACAATGATTATCATCATCAAGATTACTCCACAAAACTCATGGTTATTATTATAATCAACCATGGTTCGTTTTGAAACCCCATCTCTCTTCATCACTCACAGCGGTGGCTGCGGCGGAGGTTTAATGGCGAGAATAAACGATCATGACCGTTCATCAGAGCTCTCTACAGGAGATCTCCACTTGGTTTCAGATCCAACGGCAGATATTAATGGTCCTGACATCCGTTGCAATAATAACAACATCAATAATATTCCTATGGCGGTTCATATTGATCAAGAAGATTCAAGAACTAAGGAAGAAGACGGCAAGGTCGCTATTGGTAGCAATGACAACAACGTTAATAATACGAAAGCGTTAACGACTGATCCTGAAGAAGATCATAAAGATTGGCTCCGATTAGGTACTGGTCCGGACACCGCGAAGCTACGAGATTTTAGTGGTAATAATGGCGGTGATTCGTCGGCGGAGGGAGTGAGATCAGATCAAGGGTTGTTAGAGCTTAGTTTGTTTTCCTCATCTATGGCGGCTGCTGCGGGTACTAGTGGTGTATTCCATGCGCCACCGCCTTCGTCGCAGCCGCCTCAATCGCATCATCATCAAGTGATGGTGATGCGTGGTGGTTCTGGTACATCGTTTTATTATCATCATCAGCAATTGTTTCGGCCTCCACCATTAATGTTACAGCACAACCCTTCATTTGTTTCTTCATCTTCTTCTTCTACTTCTTGTTTGTCGACGTCTTCGTCATTGCCGCCTTCTTTTTCGCCTTGGATGCCGATGATGGGGCAGTATCATTTTCAACCATCTTTAGGGTTTAATACTAACATCAATAGAACAAGTGCGGATTTAGAGGTTGGACCAAGCTCGGAATTTAGGGTTGTGGATCCACCGAGGCGACCACATTCTGGTGTTTGGTTTGTTCTTCAAGCTTTACAGAATCAGTAATATATATCCATCCTTTCCCAACGTTTTTAAACCCATTTGTTTATACATTCTCTTTCTTAATAACACATGAAAGTTCTAAAGATGTGTTATGGTTTATTTTGTCAACGCAGGGCAAAGGAACCGTTCTTACCCCAAGTAAACAAAAGCTACTTGAGAATCAAGTAAGTATTTACGTTAACATTTACATAATTTGTAGATAATAGTTTTATGTTAATCATTACAAATTGATGAATAATCTTTTTCTTTCTTGTTGGGTATTTAAGAGATGGGAGAATCACAGTTAGGTTGCTAATCAAGTATCTAATGAAGAAACTACAACTTGACAGTGAATCAGAGGTAACTTTCTAATCCAAACTCTTTTTATTTTATTTAAATCGATTTACAGTTATTCAAAATATTGACAAGAGGACAAGAGATGGGTTAGGAAAATGAAAATAACATTGGAACTAGATGCATTACAACTATATGTAATGATATAGGCCACAAGTTGCTTGATTAATGAAGTGTATATATATATATATATATATTAATTATAGTATAGTACGAAAAAAAATTATGTCTCTTAACTAGGTTTTTGAGTTAATCAAAGAAACATTCCAATGGTAGTGAAGCCACTTTTATCTTTGCTTTGACCAGTTTCTATGCATGTCCTAATTAGGTGCAATGTCCAAGCATATTGATTATGATTAGGGTTTTGGACTGAATCTTCTCTAGTACATAATTTGAACATTATAGCTACTCACTACCTTATAATTATTATTATTAATATTATCATTCTTAGAGAAATGGAAATTGAAATGCCCTTTTCATTCGGTTTGTGAGTTTCAGGCCATAAATAATAATAATTCCAATAAATTTTGAAAACAACGTTTTCAGTCATCAGGCATGCTTGCTTTGAGAATAGCAGAGACCACAACTAATAAACTATATCTTAATCAAAACCCCAAAAGCTTACATGTGTATGTACACATATGCTGTAATTAAATAAAACTTTTGCTTTAAATATTATATATAATAATGGAAGTATGTTGCATGTTGCTAGAAACTATGGGCTCACATATACATGAAAACTCAACTCTAATGCTAGTGAAGAATTTTCAAAGCCACACCCTATGTAGCTTTTTACAAAGCCTTAAATCATACTCGTGTATATATATATATATGTATATTAAGATTTGCTATAACTGAGTTAACAGCCAAACATATAGACTGAACAATTTTTGGTCTCAACGTTCGATCCGAGTTTCATACGCATGGACCGAGTTGCTGAAATATAACGTTTGCTTGGACCATTCCATTGGTTGTTCAATTCGAACGTTCCTAACATATACCTAGATAAATACACATGAGCTATTATGCACTAAAAATACATACCTATACGATTAAGGAGAAAAATGTTCATAGAAAAATAAAAACCAACAAATCACAAGAGTTGTTACTGAAAATACTAATCATTTGAGTATTTTTCTTGTTACTAATTATGATTCGATGTTAAATGATCGAATTATTTGTTATTTCATCCTTAAGAAACCAATTCATATTCTAAAGAAGCTTTCAAAGAATATTATTAGTTTTTATAATGAAATTAAAAACATTTCTGTGTGTCTCCTTTAAAATAGTTTGCTTGTTTTCTAAGTCCAGAGATCTTTTCGCATACCTACATAATCCACTACGAACACCTTATATATGATTACAAATTTTATATATTTTATTAGAGGAAAGAGGAAAACAAATGATAACTTATTTATTAATCATCAAAAGTTTAAATATCGCAATTAGTTATGTGCAATAGCATCCCAAACACAATATCTTGTAAAATATATTGGATCTTTTATTCGATATTGTAAAATATATTTCTTATAACTACATGTATATAAGAATACGCCTCTATATTAAGTCTACTATATATTTGATATATATATATATATATATATGTTTATCTTGCCCTTAGCGAGAGGATGAGTCCAATGAAAACGATACACCACCTTTATTATAGTCGTGTTACACACCCACAAACATATATATATATATATATGCATATGCAAGTTTATATGTATATGTATGTATCTAGATGCATATATACTTATGCGCACATGAAATTTCATAGTTTATTGTTAGTTGCTCAAGGCATAAAATGATGTAATTTTTAATGTTGGTTCATATTAAAAGTGAGGAAGTTATCAAGTCACGTAAAGCATTCACATTGTACTGTAATAAATTATGTATTTCTTATCGAATGCATGGTATCAAAGCATAAAAACTTCGGCGTATTAACAAAAATGTAATTATCAATTGATAATTTATATTATGTGGTAATTAAGAGCACAATAATATTAAATACTTTCAAGAAGCATTTATCAAATTGTAAATATTATGAGAACTTGACATTTATAATATTTGGTATGCGCTATCAAATTTCTATTTTTTTTTCAAATTTGATTCTCAATATTTATCTAATTATCTAATAGAGATTTTTTTAAAACTCTATATCTAAATTAGGTTTAAAAAATTCTTTAGATCATGTATCTATTATAAATAATTAATCATTGTTTGAGTTAGTTAATAATAACATCAAATTTTTATTCATATATTTATTACATCAAAGTTTTTATTAATTATATACGTCATTACTAGTTCTCAAGTAGTATTGTAAATTAGATTTTTTGTTTTGGACGATAATTATAATATCTTAAATTATTGGAATTTTCTACCTTGTTTGCTCCAAGCTCAATTTAATATACTCTAAACCGTGAAATTCACTATCGACTTAGATTAGCCTTTCAGTGAATCATATATAAGTTATATACATATATAGATTTCTAAATATTTTCGTAAAATTATTAAACACAAATTATTATATATCTAAACATTGCTCACGTCACTATGACGTGTTGCTAAGTTCAGCACTCCTGTCTTTTCCGGTGGGGTCTTTTTTTGTTTTTGTTTTTTAAGATTTGATTCAATTTTTGGATTTGAAATTAAACGTCCCATCAAAATCTTAAGTGGTACACTTTGATAGAATTTTTTTAGAACACCTTATCATCACTTCACCAACCAATCACGTTAAGTAACTCGAAAAAAATATTATTCTTTCTGAAAAATAAACCTTATGGTTATTGATATTTATAACATTAAAGGAAGGGCATTAGCATGATAGTTCAACAGCAGAATCATATCATTGTTGTTGAAAATGATATACATTAAATTATTTTAAAAATAAACTAAAAGATGTATATGAGAGGCCATTATAAAGGAGTAGTTCGTCTAAGGCATGCAAATATAAAATTGCATGATGGGGCGCGCATACATACATACATACATATATATATATACAACACACGCAGTTATATATATATATATATAAACAGCACACACAATTTTTAGTGTCAACTTTCGTAAGTTCACTTTGTATTTGTATTGAATTTTAACCTATTTATTTAATAATGTTTGATGCTATGGTGGTCCGAATTATTCTTCGCAGAAATAAATTATTTCTACGGACTATACAATTTCCATACCAATCAAAATTTTATGTGAATTATTAAAATGTTGATATAAAACATCATTATGTTAATATTTTTTACTTATAGATAATTGAAATAACATTAATTCAGAATATAGTATCATGTTCTACGTTTGGATTTTAAGTCACAAATTATTTTCAAAGTTCAACTAAGATATTCTTACAAAATTATGGGTTTTTTAATAATTTATTGATCTTATATTTCTTTCCAAAATATTTTACTATACAATACTGTAAAAATATGTGTCAAATTTGTTATTCCTCCATAATTATATGACCAAATATAGGATTTTTTTTTAAAGTTTAACATATCGATATAAGACGTAAAGTCTAGCATTTTGCCGTCAAATCTTTTTGTTTTACTATCATAATATTTGGACAATTTAAATTATAATAAAATAATATGAAAACAAGACGTGAGGAAGACGTGCATGAGAAAACGTGATTCTAAGTGACGACAAAACAGCACACCAATTTTTAGTGTCAACTTTCGTAAGTTCACTTTGTAATTTGTTTGAATTTTAACCTATTTATTTAATAATGTTTGATGCTATGGTGGTCCGAATTATTCTTCGCAGAAATAAATTATTTCTACGGACTATACAATTTCCATACCAATCAAAATTTTATGTGAATTATTAAAATGTTGATATAAAACATCATTATGTTAATATTTTTTACTTATAGATAATTGAAATAACATTAATTCAGAATATAGTATCATGTTCTACGTTTGGATTTTAAGTCACAAATTATTTTCAAAGTTCAACTAAGATATTCTTACAAAATTATGGGTTTTTTAATAATTTATTGATCTTATATTTCTTTCCAAAATATTTTACTATACAATACTGTAAAAATATGTGTCAAATTTGTTATTCCTCCATAATTATATGACCAAATATAGGATTTTTTTTTAAAGTTTAACATATCGATATAAGACGTAAAGTCTAGCATTTTGCCGTCAAATCTTTTTGTTTTACTATCATAATATTTGGACAATTTAAATTATAATAAAATAATATGAAAACAAGACGTGAGGAAGACGTGCATGAGAAAACGTGATTCTAAGTGACGACAATTTAAGTGGCAGGTGTTATGTTCTTTTTCTTTGTTATTAATTTGTCTTAAAGAAAACACAAAACAACGCATGAAAAAGGAAATATAAAAGATTCTCTTTATACTATTCATTATTTATTAACAAGTTTTTTTTTTTCGGAAAAAAGAAATTAATAGTTTTTTCTTACTATAATTATAATACTATAGGTCAGGTTCCGTCATGATTAAAACTCGGGCAGACCTATGAACGCTCTCATTCAGTCATGTCTCTGCCCTGCCCGCCTATTTTTTTATTTTATTTTTTTAAAAGGAAATTATATATATATTATAAACCTAATATTTATAAAAAAGTATAAATCTCATAAATTAAATAAATGTATAGTTACTTTTAGATATATTTAACATGAAAATGTAGACTGAAAGACTCTAATCTATAAAATATAAAATAAAAATTATATATGCATAAACCCAAAATTTGTCTAATTTTGTTATAATCATTTTATCTACTATTTTTATTTTTTTACTATTTATTATCTTTGAGTCGAGCTTAGGAAAAGTGAGCACTTTATAAGAGCGACGTTATTACATCTCTTAGTCGCAAAAAAGGGGGAAAACTATCGTATAAGAAACGTCATTTGCTCAGTATTTGTAATGTAACATTCGTATAAAAATATAGGAATAACCAAAGAGGTTTAAATTATTTAATTCTATATGCACATTTGTTTTTTTGGCTCCTGCCTAAAAAGATTTTATATATTATATTATCTATCATCTTAAAAAAAAAATCAACGGTTATTCCTATCAGAAAGATGTCATATTATTACCATTACTGGTTTAAAATCTGAATGAACTATCGAAGGGAGATAGAAATATATGTTATTTGAGTCATATATATATAAATTCAAATTGATATCATTTATGTATATTATAAACAGATAGAGATAAGATGCAGAGGGCAACAACTCTCGCCGTTCTTGACAATGCAACATGTGAGAGATATGATATGGAATGCGAAAGATTCATCGTTGTCTTCATCTTCTTCGTCATCATCATCAACTTCTTTCACTTTGCTTCCGGAATCAACAACTGATCACGTCATGATCTTGCATTATGGTAGGAGTCCTTAATTATGATATACTCTTTTGGAGATTTTAGAATAGGCCCTGAAGAGAGAGAGAGAGTCATTCGAACCATGTATATCTAAGATCACTTTAATTATTAAGTTATTGATTGAGCTTAACCATTATTATAGTAAAATGACATACTTGTTTTTGTTTCCCTGGGAAAAGCTCTCTTTTTGTGTCAATTCTTATCATTATTACTGTAATACCTGCAATATACGCAGATTTGTGATAATTAAAATATATTTATCTTACCATTTGTAATTAAATTATTAATTTGAGTATTGTCATTAGATCTGACATGCATACGAGACAATACAAGCTACAAATGGAAGTTTCAATTTAATCAATAGGTTTATAATTTGTAATATAAACTAATAGTGCATTGTGTTTATAATTTATTTGAAATTGTAGAATATAAATTGTTGGAAAAAACAATTGCACAAACTGAGGGGTAGTGTTTACACGATTTTTTTCTTATCCGTACCTACATAAATATTGGGGATTCAATGTAATCAATAAAATGATTTTATAACAATTTTAAATATATGAACGAAGCGTTAACGCTCGGGTTTTCCAATGTCTATATTTTAATGTTTTTTATTAATAAAATGAATGATAGTAAACAGTTTTAAATTTATCATAAAAGTAGTTTTCAATAGTAACATAATATTATTTATATCTCAACAAAATCAGATATATGATTATATAAAATATTTAAATTTATAAAATTTGGAATATATATTTTATTTGATTTATATATATATATATCATTTAGCAATATAAATAATAATAAAAGTTTGAATAATTTTTTTTTAAAAATTCGATCATTTCAACCCATTTTATTTTGACATATATGAATTATATTAAAATTCAATGGCGGCTCTTTGGGCTGGGACCAATTAATCGTTCAAACAATACTACTATATCGATATATCAATGAAATGTTGAAAATGTATGTGTAAGTTATGGAAATCTAAAAACCTTCGATTTTTATCGATTCTTGTTTAATTTTAGTGAAATATCTAAACATATTTACATCAATCAAAATTATGAGAGTTTCCAACGTTTAGTGGACTATACAAATTTCTCAGCATTCTCACGAAACTTTGTTTATATTTTTAACCTAACCACATAAGTTTTCAGACAATTACTTTGAAATACTCTCATTTGTCTTCATATCTCTTATATGGATATATCTACAAAGTGAACCAATGGTGGCGATTCATTAAGGCCTGTAACTGATGATACTTTTTTTCTGTTGATGTGTGCTCTTGAGGTGTACGGCTTATTTGAGATTGCGGGCAAGCGCATAGGCAAGTGGTGGAGGGACAGGGTTCCCAATCGGTCGGTGATTGTGTTGAATATTCCCTGAGAATTTATAGCTTCCCGGAAAACCCTGCTTTTTATTTTAAAACAAAGCCATCAAAAAACAATATTCATCGGAAACATTGTTCGTACGAATCACCTTGTGGTACAAACATCCTACAAAAAAATGCCAAAGGACATAATTATTTTTGAATTAATAACCTATGGTTGAAATGAGAGGTCTAATATCTAAATGCCTATTTGAATACTTACCAGGTTGTTCGTGGGGGCGTTACGTTTTTTCCACTCCCAACATGGATTTTGCTCTCGGTGGACTCATGATGACCTTGTAACAAAATTTTTGAGAATATTGCATGATGTAAAAAGTGCAGTATAGGCTTAGAATGGTGAATTGCATACCCAAGACACAAAAAGTGTGGGAGCACCTTCTGGAGATAATATGCTGGACTCGACCAAGCCTTTAATCTTGAATTCATAATTTAAAGTGAAGTTATAGCGTTCAAGTATGTCATCTGGAAGCTCTTTCACCACATTGTCATTTTTGTTAAGAGCATCTATGTAGAAGGCTTTGTCAAATATATCGACAAATTTGCTGCAACCAAGAAGGAAAGAAGCAAGTGAATTTGTACGAAAATCATGCTTTAAAGATAACCTTCAAACGTAAGAAAAAAAAGCCAACAATAACCTAGAATCACGCCATACACTGCGTAAATGAAAGTCCAGACACAACAAACGCATCACATATCTGAGTATAAAGAGACATTAAAAAGAATTCAATCAATTTCAGAACATCATCTATGCAGAAGAATTAATAAAGATACTATAAAACCTATTAGCCATATCCTTAGAGCATATACAACAAGAAGATAAATGGGAAGTGGATATTCGAGTCTCACAGAACAAACATACCGATATACGGTGTTGAGGCAAATCGCCAGTCACTTCAATTATAAAGAAACCGCTGATTTGTGATCATGCTAAAGCTCAAGGCTGAGAAATTTACACGGGCACAAACAACATAATTCATTAATTTCAAACTGACAAGCAAAAAAGGCAAAGAACTGGAACATGATTTATTTTATCAGAAATTGCACAATTAAATACTACGATAGAAATGAGCGTAGGTTTCATAACCATTTTGATGATAAATCTCCATAGATATGTCAGAACGCTGAGCCTGAGGATGAAGAACACAACATTCGTAGAGAATTTTCAATCACATTATTTTTAAGATCATCTATGAAGAAGTTTGTGTAAAATATATCTCCAAATTTGCTGCAACCAAGAAAAGGGAAAGAAGCACGAATCTGAACGAACGTCTTGCTTTAAAGATAACCTTCAAACATAAGAAAAAAGCAAAACCAACAATAACCTGGAAGCACACCATACAACGGGTAAATGGAAAATTGGGATGACAAGAGCTGCATTCTAATGCCCAACCACAACAACGACATCATACATCTGAGTAGAAAAAGGCATAAAAAATCTTTCAATCAATCCGATTACATCATCCCTAATTAATAATGATATTATGCAACTTATTACCCATATCTTTAGAGTAGATACAACATGCAGATAAATGGGAAATGGATATTCTAGACTCATAAAACAGACTAAATGATCCGATATATACTATATATTTACACGAAGAAAACACTGCAATCAAGTATAATCCGTTTACAACCGGCTGGAGAGAAGCTTACTTTTAATGGATCATCGGCATTCATATTCGATCTGCGTTCAGCCTCAATATCATCAGCATGGAAACCCGATTGCTGCCGCCCATCAGTTGGGTCGTCTTCCACGATAGACATCAAATGCATGCTTCAAACATATCATAACCTAGATTTTAGAAGAACACAACAAATAGCTTTTGATTCTCTGTTGCAAGAAATTTATCGAGTCTTTGTTGGAAGACTACCCTAATTGAGGAGCTCGAGCCCCTTGATTCTCTGTTTAAAGACTACCTTAATCACGTAGGTACCACCACATCCATCTCCATCAACGTTTGTTGGGCAGTCGCTTTGCTTGTCTCTCGTTGTCGCGGCTTCTTTGCTTGCCTCCAAGCGCCTGGGTGAGGAGGCCAATTTATCGAAATCAAAGAGCTGGAATGGAAATAAATTCCCAGTTCACCTTGTTCAAACTTTCAATTGTCATGTGTTTTTGAAACCAAATTAAAACATTTAGAGTCACACATATGATTTTCAAGTTAACAAATGAAGGTAGAGGATATGATGTATACTATATATGTACACGAAGAAAAACAACACAATAAAAAATAAACTGTTAACAATTGGATGGAGATAATCTTACTTTTCAACAAATAATCGGCTTTTGTATTCGATTCTACATCAAGCCGCTATAGATTCGCCATGGAAACCCGATTGCTTCCGCTCATCAATTGGATTTTCTTCCATAATAGACATCAAATGGAAGCTTTAACCAGAGAAAAACCTAGATTTTGGAAGAACGCAACAAATAGATTTTGTTGGTGAAGATGCAACTTTAACTAAATCACAGAGCTGGAATGGAGAGGAATTTATGTAAACCTTAATCGAGGAACGCAAACCTGTGATTCTCCAGTGAAAGACTCACTTCATCGCTCGGGTACAACCACCTCCATCTCAATCATCGTGTCTATCCGAGGGGGTGTTTCGTTTTGCTCTAGCTAGACTCATGATGACCGTTTAACAAAATTTCTGTGAATATTGCATGATGTAAAAAGTGTAGTATAGGCTATGGACGATGAAGTGCATACCCAAGACACAAAAGTTGTGGGAGCACCTTCTGGAGATAATATGTTGGACTTGACATAGCCTTTAATCTTAAATTTACAATGCGACTTATAGTGTAGTTATAGCGTTTAAGTATGTTATTTGGGAGCTATTTCACCACATTCACATTTCTTTCAAGAGCATCTATGTAGAAGGCTGCGTCAAATATATCGCCAAATTTTCTGCAACCAAGAAAAAGGAAAGAAGCATGTGAATTTGCATGAAAATCATGCTTTACAGATAACCTTCAAATGTAAGAAAAAACAAATCCAGCGATAACCTGGAATCACGACATATACTGCGTAAATGAAAGTCCAGCAACAACAAATACATCATATATTTGAGTATAAAAAGACATTAAAAATCATTCGATCAATTTTAGAACATCATCTATGCAGAAAAATGAATAAAGATACTATGCAACCTATTAGCCATATCCTTAGAGGACACACAACATGCAGATAAATGGGAACTAGATATTCAAGGCCCAAAGAAATGGAACCTGATTTGTTTTATCAGAAATTGCACCATTGAATACAACCATAGAAATGAGTCGAGGTTTCATAATCAATTCGCTGATACATCTCTATAGATATGTAAGAACACTGAGCCTGAGGAGCAAGAATGCAACATTCGTATAGAATTTTCAATCAAATTATTTTTAAGATCATCTATGAAGAAGTCTGTGTAAAATATATCTCTAAATTTTCTACAACCAAGAAAAGGAAAAGTAGCACATGAATTTGAACGAAAGTCTTGCTTTAAAGATAACCTTCAAACATAAGGAAAAAGCAAAACCAGCAATAACCTGGAACCGTGCCATACAACGGGTAAATGGAAAATTGGGTTGACAAGAGCTGTATTCAAAAGTTGGTTCGATGTCAAAACCTTGGCACCAAATAGATATGTAAGACACAACCAATGGATGATAACCAAACCGCAAAGAATCACCCACATATCAAGACGTTGGCACCAAATCGATACGTAAGAGCATCTACAAGACCTTGTCGAGAAAGCAAGATCTCGATTGATCTTAAGGCCCAACATACATCCTGGTTGAGACAGTCTGATAGATTTATTGGGGCAGATCCTTTGAAGGCTACACGAATAGGCAGACAATATCGAACAATCTATCTAGATGGATACGAAAAAATGGACATACCTCTTTCCCCCATCCGATTGTGTCTTTGTAGACGCAACTGATGCATGAATTGCTTCTTTTAGAAGTGTACCATGGTTGGTTGTAGGTCGATTGCCACCTAGTTCCATGATGGTGACTGTAATGGTGACTTTAAAGACGATAATGAGAATTGACTTGCATATTTCCTCTATTATTGTACTTGTTCCTATTATTTACCTTCCTTTTTTATCCGCAAAAACTCTTAATGATAATGTTTGATTCCATATCTCGTCACCCAATATTGGGTCATATCCATATAGAGCTTTCCAATTGAAACAACCACCGATCCCGAAATATACTGGACCTTGGATCCCATCCAAAATTTTCAAATTTAACTGCAAATTACAAAAGAGGTGTATGGACAGAGCAGAATACAAATAACCACACTCATAAGAAAAAGTGTCTTACATCAAAGAAAACACCATTTATGTTGGAATATCGATCACGAAAGAATTGTGTTTGGTAGTAAAAAATCAATAGTAACAGGCCATAAACTATGAATTCTAGGTTGGAAAAACATTGATTTCTGAAGTAAGACAACAAAAAAGATTTCAGACAAAATTTAATTAGTTCACATCATCCTTTCTTTGTAGAGTGAATAAGATGATACCTCCAAGCAATTGGCAATTGCAGAGAGATGATCTGGACAAAAACGTTTGAGGAGCTGAATGGAGGTGGTGGAAGCTTGCCAAATACAGGGTGGTCATCTGAAATCCTTTCTCGTAATTTAAGAGCTAAAAGCAAAGCATTTGGATTTCCAACCTCGGTGGCTTGCTCAAACCATTTTTGAAGTTCTGGTGCCTCCATAAACACCTTCCTGAGAGCTCAATAACTCTAGAGTAGATTCTAACCTTTCTGGCCACTGCTTAGGCCACACAGCTCCACGCTTCGAAGAATCCTCTGGTATTTTGTGCATGCATGTCTCAAGTGGAACATTCCTAAATCATACATAAACATTTAAGAAATCTTGCATAAAAATGTATTGAAAAATATAATTTACGATTCTAATTAGGTTAATAGCAAGCGACATTTGGATCATCGGATTCCTTGCAGAGCCTCGGCTCGTTTTGAGGTTTGTTATTGAGATAGACAGTGTCGAACCCTTTGAAACGACCAAAATGGAGGAAATGTAACCCTATAAATCATGAAAAACTTGTAGAGAGAGAGACAAATAGAAGGAACGTAGCAAACCATCGATATCACCGGCGACAGAAGCTCCATGTCGTAGGAATGAAGAGAACATGAAATTTTCCCAATCTTTGGTGGAAACCATTGTCGAAACCGTCGATTCACCGACGGCAGAAGCACCATGTCGTAAGGATGGAGTGAACATGAGATTTTCGCAATCTTTGGTGGAAACCATTGCTAAAACCGTTGATATCACCGGCAAAAGCTCCATGTCGTAGGATGGCGAGAACATGATATCTTTCCAATCTTCAGCGGCAACCATTCCTGAGCTACTTATTGCTTTCGTTTATGTATTTAGACTTGGTGTTAATGGAAGTATAATGGATGTAGAACCTTTGGGATTATTGTGTTGGTGAAGGAAGAGATTGCAAGAACCAAGACGTAGAGGTTGGAGGAGACATAAGGAAACCGAAGGCTTTTGATCTGTATAGGAGATGAAGAGCTTTTGTAAATTAAATTGTTAATATTTTATTTTCAAGTATACTAAAAGAGAGAATAGATGGTTTTTTTTTCTCTCTGCTAACTTGACAACATGAGAGGAGAGGCAAAATCTTCTCTTTTATATATATGATTGTTCTTCATGTTTATATGCTTTGTTCTTGATGAATTAAACAATCATTTACGTAATGTAAATCGATAAAGTTACCATACTATATCGAGACTATTAACAATCTTGAGATAAATTTTAAAACAAAATATGACTTTCGGAAAAAAAATTCTAGAGAAAATTAATTATTATATTAATGTTTATTGATTGTGGTGTGTGTAAAATTTTATTAAAAAATGTCAAATCTATGAATTCCATCGTGTCTTATTCATCAATATCTCAAGAGTACATATATGGAGAAACAAAGCTACAAAAGAAAAACTATACATTACGTACAGTCAAGAACCAATTGATATTGTCAATCAAACGAGACCTCTCAATATATGCTAAATCTTCTCCACAATCTGCTAAACTCCTTGATCTGGTCCATATTCTCCGCAATACGCCCCTTCAAATTGGAACGTGAAGATCTCGAACCCAACTTGGAGCATAGGTAAGTAAAAGACTGAAGGCCTAAGGCCTTAGTAAATATGTCCACGAGTTGTTCTGCAGAACGAACATAAGATGTGCAAATTACTCCTCGTAAAAGTTCGTCTCTAATGAAGTGACAGTCCACCTCGATGTGTTTCGTTCTCTCATGAAACACGGGATTTACCGCAATGTGCATTATGGCTTGATTATCACAAAACATCTTCATCGGTGAAGAATATGGAAAACCCATGAAATGAAGCAAAGACATTTTAATTCGTACGTGAGCACCGCCATGGACCGGTACTCCGCCTCCGCCGAAGAATATGAAACTGTTTGTTACTTCTTTATCTTCCACGCAACTAGGGAATGCCCGAGAAGCACAATATGTCCACTGACCGAGCGACATGTCTTCGAACATGTCGCCCAATCTAAGTCACGACAGCCGATAAAACGCAAGTCACTGTCCGCCCGAAGTATGATTCCCTGACCCGGCGTTCCTTTCAAGTACCGCACCACCCGCAAAGCTGCAAGCGAGTGATCATGGCGCGGTTGATGCATAAATTGGGCCAATACATGGACGGTATAACTTATATCAAGCCGAGTAAAAGACAGATAAATCAGCCTCCCAACCAGTCGTCTATAACGCTCGGGTTCTCGATGAAAAATGCTTGTGGAGATCGATATTTGTGGTTCTGTTCTATTGGGAATCCAACTGGTTTTGCACCAAGGAGTCCACACTCGGAAATGATGTCCAAGACATACTTCCTTTGCGACAGATAGATACCCTCTCTACTCCGAGCTACTTCGATTCCAAAAATATATTTCAAAGAGCCCAAGTCTTTCATGTGAAAGCAATCGTGCAAATAGGCTTTAAACGCATCAACCGCTACCTTGCTATTTTCTCTAATGAGCAAATCGTCCACATATACCAAAAAATACAAAACTGTGTCACCCTTGGTGAAGGCAAACAAAGAATAATCAGACCATGACTGACAAAAGCATACCGTAACAACGCATCATTCAGCTTAGCAAACTAGCACCTCGGTGCTTGTCGAAGCCCATACAAGACTTTGTTCAGCTTACATACAAGAGATTTTTCAGAAGTCGAGAGTCCAGGTGGTAATTTCATGTAAACGTCCTCGAATAGATCGCCATGGAGAAAGACGTTGTGCTCATCCATCTGGTGCACTATCCAACCACAAACAACTATTATCCAGAGAAACAATAAAATTGTGGGCATTTTAGCAACTGGCGCGAAGGTTTCATCAAATTCGATACCTTCTTGTTGTCTATTGCCAAGGACCACCAATGGTGCCTTATATCTCTCCACCAAGCCATCAGATTTGTATTTGACCTTCAAAACCCATCTGCATTCAATAAAAATCTTTCCCGTAGGCAAACGAGTAAAGGTCCAGTTCTGATTAGCCTCCAATGCTGTGAGCTCAATTTTCATAGTCTCGTTCCATACATGAGACTAAGATGCTTCGAAAAAAGATGGGGGCTCCAAAGTCAAAGTAATGGCCGCTAAGTACACAGAATGACGAGCTGAGAAGTGGGAGCATGAAACATAATTGGAAATAGGATACAATGAAGAATCTTTCATATTGCTGAGATTTTCCGTGACGAGAACTTTGGGCTCGTCGAAACACTGGGCTGAATACATCACATAGTCTCACAGTAGGACAGATGGTGTATATGTGCCTAAAGGTCGAGAAGCTGCTAATGCAGTTTCAGTGGTTTGATTCGGAACCAGATCTGGTGGAGGGCCACCATTGCCTTGTGTAGGAACATATGGGGTCGTGTTCGGCACAAAGTATGCACTTCTGTTTCTCGTGTCCAAAATATGGTATTCAATCAAGACGTCTCTGTTTCCTGCATTTGAAATAGAGGATGCAGGCAAGGGTTCACGACCTCTATCGGGAAGAGCCAAAGATACCAGACCTGTGGCAAATAATTTGTCGGGTAGAGGATCAAACGTCGCCAGATGCCAAGATGTAGTTTATGGTGAGATAATGTCTCATGAAACACCACATGTCGATTTACAAAGATATCCTTTGTCTCCAAGTCGTAGACCTTCCACCCCTTTTGACTGAACGAAAAACCAACCAAAACGCAACGTCGGCCTCGCTGAGCAAATTTATTTAAAACAGGTTTACCTCGATGTGAATAACACAAACAACCCATTATCTTCATAAATCAGAGCCTTTTTGTGAAGAACTCCGAATGGTGTCTTGCCTCCCAAAAAAACCGAAGGTGTCCTATTAATCATGAATGGAGTTGCCAACACGCATTCACCCCAAAGTTCCTTTGGCAAAGCCTCTTGAAACATCAATGCTCGAGCAATGTTTAGTATATGTCGTTGGTGACGTTCTACCCATCCATTTTATTGCGGCGTATACGAACAAGAAGTCTGATGTATAATCCCATTGACTGCAAAGTACGAACTCAAACCAAAAAATCCCATCCCATTGTCGGTTCTAAACATCTTGACTTGTGTATCGGATTGACGAGCAACCATGGCACAGAAGTTCGAGACTATAGTTTTCACTTCAAATTTTGCTTGCATCAAATAGACCCATACTGAACGCGAATGATCGTCGACTATTGTCAAAAAATAGGTAACACCACAAGAAGAAGGCATATTGTACGAACCCCATACATCACTATGTATTAAACCGAAAGAATATTCTACTTTATTATAACGTTTCAAAAAACATGAACGAGTTTGTTTTCCCCTGGAAAAAGCATCACATGGCTCTTTAGTGTTCGAGCCTTTCTTAAAATCAACCGAATCTGCTAATAATGACATAACGCGATCCGAAGGGTGTCCGAGACGACAATGCCACAGTTCCCTCGTCGACAGCTGAGGGACGTGATTCACATGCACACTGAAAATCTCTTGGAACTTGTAAACTCCTAGATCTTCTTCAGACGTTCCAATCAGGGTCTTCATCATATGGTCCTATATGACACAAAACCAATCTGTAAAGGTGAGGAGATAATCATGATGTTGCAATAACTTAGACACTAAGACCAACGTGAGTTCCAATCCTGGCACATTCTCAATGCAAAGGTCATTCCCTAAATACACAACACCTTGTTGAATGACGACAGTATGTTGCCCATTAGATAACCAACCATGACAAGGAATAAGATCAGATATTTGAGATAGAAGTGTGATGTCTCCAATCATATGGTGCGAAGCACAAGAATCGAACAAAATATCAAACACACTTGTCTTATCTGAGTTACGTTCATCTGCTCCCGACTGAGCAAGTTCATCAAAGTATTCCACTGCTCGTCGCTAAACCCAGGCATGTTGCTGCGCTCCAAACAAGTCAATTTTGCTGCGTAAATTGCCATTGCTTGAGCAAACTAACTCAAACTGAATTCCCACAGCTAGACACAGCAAACTCAGATGAGGTTATTCACGTCGAATCAGAGTTGGCACGACCACATCCCCGTGGAGAAGCCTTGCGATTCCGCTCATTCCACCATTTTGGATACCCATTAAATTCGAAACACCCACTCACATCATGCCCCTTCTTACGACAAGGAGAACATAATTGTTCTCTCTCTTTTACTTGGCCTGCAGCAACAGCGGGCGCACTTTGTGTCTGCATCGTAAACCCAATCAAATTGTTAAGAAGAAAGGCATCGTTTGCTCTTCATGATCGTGTCCCGCTCCCTTTCTCCGTGTCCCGCTCTCTTTACTCAATATGTGTCCTGCTCAGGTCGCGTCTCACTCAGACCGCATCCTGCTCAGGCCGTATCCCGCTCTCTTCGCTCAGGTCTCGTCTCGCTCTATCCCGCGTCTCGCGTCCTGCGTCCCACGTCCTGCGTCCTACATCCCACGACCTGCGACCTGCGTCCCGCGACCTGCAACCTTGTCCCAATTTATGTCCTCCGCAGTCTGCTATGCCTTGTTGACCGCTCTAGCTCATGCATGTTACATCTAAACTTGTGCCTTGCATTTGTACTAGTATTTTCCTTGTTTTCTCCCCTTCTAGTTGTATAAATATGTACCTTTGATTCTAAAGAAATACATAAGAGAATAGTTATTCTTATTCTCTCTAATTCTCTCGATCTTACGCACACTCTTAATCTTTCTAATCTTGCTTCCACTGATTCATCTTTGTTTTACAAAATCAATATGGTATCAGAGCGGTGATCAAATCTCGAAATTGTTTTGATCGATTTTGTTTCTTTTGAAATCTGTTCTCTTTCAAAAGTTTTCTCGGTCAATATATTTTTTAAATCTCTCTTTGTTTTTGTCTCCTATTGTTTTTTCGAATCTCTTGTCATGGAACGACCAAAAGCATCTAAATCTCGTTCAATGGAAACAATTATTCCATTTTGACAAAGATTGCTAAGGCCAATCTTGGCAAGCAAGGTCTTTTAGGTTTCGTGACAAGATCGAATTTGAAATCGATAAATTCAAGTGCCGGATCAAAAAAATTGGAACAAAATAAGCTCATTGCCTTGGTTGTTTTACAAAATTTCCTCGAAGTTCATATACTTCGTACATATGGGCACATAGAGTCTTCTAAGGAGCTTTGGGACGAGCTGAAACAAGTTTTTGGCAGTGAATCCAATCTTAACCGTGTGTATGAAGTAATGAAAGACCTTAGTAATCTAAGGCAAGAGGGAAAGCCTTTTAACCAGGCTTTGGGTGATTTTAAGGAATTATGGTCTAAGCTTGATTCTCTAAGGCCTTATACTGTGGATCTTGTGGAAATTGCTCAAAGAGTGAACCAGGATCAGGTCTCTTGTCTTTTATTCTCCTTCGACGAAAAATACAATGACCTTATTTATCACATAATTCGCCAAAACTAGTTTCCCTCGGTTAGCGAAGTTTGTACGATGATTAAAAGGGAGGAAGGGAGAAACTATCTCTTTAAAGGAATAACCGAGGATGCTAATGTCTCCAAAAGCACCTCTGGCAAGCTGCTTCTGTCAAGCCTTTCAAAACACAGTTCTCTTGTGAGCATTGCAAAAAGAAAGGTCATACAAATGATTTTTGTTGGATCTTTCACCCCCATTTGAAGAACAAAAGCCGTGATGGCCAAGATAAGGCTAATATGGCCTATGAGTCCGAGTTTGTCACTAAGGCAGACTTCGAGGAGTTTTCCAAATAAGGCAGGAAATCAAACAAACAAAGTTGATAAAGAGGGAGGTATTGTGTCTCTCCTTTCTCTGTTTTTCGAAACCATAATAGATTCTTGAGCTACAAATCATATGATAAAAAAATCATGACTTGCTTAAAGATATAAATCCTCATAGTGGCTATGTTTTTTATTGCAAATGGGGAGAGTGTTCCAATTAAAGGAATTAAGGAAGCTTAAGCTTCTCGGTCATGATACAAGAGCTCTCTTCGTTCCAAAGTTTTCTAATAATCTTATCTCTGTCCAAAAGCTTGCAAAAGACCTTAATTGCTATGTTTTTTCAATTCTAACTCATTCGGGATGTAGGATAATAAAAGCAAACAAGTAATCGGTAAAGGAAAGCTCCTCAATGGTTTTTATGCTCTTGAGTCTATGTATTGTGATCCTGAATCCATGTTTCTATCAAATTCAAATATTAATAAAGTTTCTATATGGCATGCGAGACTTGGACACCCTCACAGCAAGGTTATAAATATCATTTTTCCTGATCTTAAAGATAAACATGAAGCATGTGAAGTTTGCATCTTAGGAAAGCACGTAAAACAAGTTATTCCAAACTTTGTTTCGGTTTATAAATTTTTTTTGAACTAATCCATTGTGATGTTTGAACAGCTCCATGTTTTTCCCCTGATCAAAAGAAATATTTTGTAACCTTCATTGATAAAAAAATCAAAGTTTACATGGCTTTATACTCTCGTCTAAGAGTTGTGTTTATGATGTGTTTGTAAAGTTTCATAAGCATGTTAACTCAATATGATGCTAAAATAAAATGTCTAAAGACTGAAAATGGTGGAGAGTGTACTAGTCTTCAGTTTCGCAGGTACCTTGAAGAACAAGGCATTACACACCAAACCTCGTGTCCCTATACTCCGCAACAAAACAGAGTGGCCGAGAGGAAGAACATGCGCCTAATTGAAGTCTCGAGAACTATCATGTTCAATCGAGATGTTCCTAAAAGGTTTTGGTCCGATGCGGTTATGACCGCATGTCACATCATTAATAGAATTCCAACAAAGGTTCTAAAGGACAAATTACCTTATGAGGTATTCAACTCTAAAAAACCCAACCATGAGTACTTTAGAACTTTTGGTTATGTGTGTTTTGTACTTGTTCCCGACACACAATGAAAAAAGTTGGAACCAAAGAGCACCAAAGCCATGTTCATCAGATATTTATTAAATAAAAAAGGCTACAAGTGTTTCGATCCAAACACATAGCATGTAATGGTGTCTCGAGATGTTATGTTCCTCGAAGACAAGAGCTTTCATGATAAAATCTCTTGGGAAGAGATTAAAGGAATCTCAGAACCAAATGATATAGGGTTGTCCCTTAAAAACCTAGTAAATACTATTTCGGCAACATGAACAAGAAATCTCAGAAAATGAAGAACACGAAAGCCATGATGAGATCATACCTTCTGAGCAACATCATTAGGAGGAAACTAGGGCCTCAAATCATGAGAACGAAGAATAAAGCCATGATCACAACCGAAATGAGGATCATAATGTCGATGAAGTTGAATGAAGAATTCTAAATGAGATAGTGCCTTGGAGAAGCACTAGAATAAGGCAACTTATCTCGAACTGGATTCACAATCCTATTCAATGGTGTGACAACCAAACACCCTATTTCAATGGCATGCAACTAAATACCCTATTCAATACTTTTGCTCTTTAGCATTTCTTTCTACTGATTACAGAGCTTTTCTTAGTAAGATTGACAGGGATATCAAGCCACAAACCTATAGAAAAGCAAAAGGGAAGCCAGAATTAGAGGAAGCCATGGCTGAGGAGCTGACAGCCTTAGAAAAGAATAAAACATGGGATCTTGTTGCATTTACTAAAGAAAATAAACCCATAGGAAGCAAATGGTTAGACAAAATTAAGTAATGGCGAGGTAGAACGTTACAAGGCTCGCCTTGTAGTACAAGGGTATAATCAGAAGTATGGGGAAGATTATACTGAGACTTTTGCCCCTGTTGCTAAACATCATTTTGTTCACATTATCTTTTCTATTGCTATTAACCTTAATTTGAGTTTGCGGCAGATGGATGTTAAAAACGCTTTCCTTTAGGGAGAAATATCGTAAGTGATCTATATGAAACCTCTCCTCGGTCTCCAAATTGAAAATGGAATCGTATGCAAACTAAAGGGAGCTCTCTATGGACTTAAGTAGTCTCCACAAGCTTGGTACACTAGGCTCTATGATGTTGTTCGAAAGTATTGTTTTAAGAGGAGTGAGGCAAATCATTCCATGTTCATCATTCGAAACAATTCCAGTATCATCGTTTTCTTAGTTTATGTTGATGATATCATCATAACAGGTGATGATAATAAAGTAATAGAAAGTGTTAAACGTTTTCTAAAAGACATGTTTGATATAAAGGATCTAAATGAACTTAAGTACTTTCTTAGAATTGAACTAACTAGATCTAATGATAATCTATTTCTTTCTCAATGAAAATATGCTTTAGACCTTTTGAATGAAATAGGTAAACTCGGGTCTAAGCCGACCAAGACCCCCATCGAAGAAAAATACAAAGACTTGCGTGAGGGGGAACCATTTCATGATATAGAACAGTACATGCGCCTTGTCGTTAAGCTAATATACCTCATGATAACAAGACCTGACTAATGTTATGTTGTGAATCAGGTCAGCCAGCAAATGCATGCTCCGAAGGAACAAAATTTGAAAATGGTGGAACGAATCCTCCGATAGATCAAGAACGCTCTAGGAAAAGTTATAATAATGAGTAAAAACAACGATATTAGTCTAATTGGGTACTGTGATGCAAATCGGGCCGGTGACCGCAAAGTCCGGAAATTAACAAAAGGGTTCTGTACTTTTGTTGGGGGGGGGGACCTTATCTTTTGGAGAAGGAAAAAGCAATCGGTAGTCTCTCGTTCTAGTATTAAGGCCGAGTACCGAGCTATTGAAAATGCAACTTGTGATCTCATTTGGATCTGGGTTCTCCTCAAAGATCTTGGCCTCAAACCTTCGCAGGCCACAGTGATTCATCGTGAAAATTAGGCGGCAATTCACATTGCATCCAACTCGGTGTTCTACGAACGAACAAAACATATTGAAGTTGACTGTCATTTTGTTTGAGAGAAGTTCGAAGATAGAGTCACTGAATTCATATACACAAGAAGCTCAGATCAATTGGCCGATGTCTTCACCAACGATCACAAGTGAAAAGGTTTGCAAAGATCTCCATTATCGGATTAGCCCTGTTGATATTGATAACACGTAATCCGTCATAGTATTTTCAAGATTTCTAGTTTTAGTTTTGATTCTGATTCTTGGACTTTGCCGACTTATCGAGTATATTTGAGGACTTGTTCTATTATTTTGTGTGTTGTGTAGAAAATGAAGACATCCAAAGGAAACACACGTAAATGCGGCAAATCTACCAAAAATGTGATCAAGTGAACAAAGGGTGAATATGAGCACGGCCAAGCTGACTATGTGCACGGTTGTTGATGAAGACATAGCACGGCCAAGCAACAACCAAAGAATGGCCGGGCAGAAGAAGGCTTCCATGCACGACCGGGCATCCTTTGAAGCACGGTCGAGCAGAAGAATAACACAAGCATGGTCAAGCTACACTTAATGCACGACCGAGAGGAAGCAATTGAAGAAGCAAGGCCGTGCATAACCTTGTGCACAACAGAGCTGAAGACTCATACAACAAGCATGGTCGGGCATAACCTTGTGCAAGGCCGGGCTGGAGGATGAAGCACATGCACAACCGAGCTTCAAAAAATGTATGACCGGGCCATTTGTGCAAAATCACCCCCGTAGCTGATGCACAGCCCGAGCTTGCTCCATGCTCGGTCGGGCACTCAAGGAGAATGCATGCACGGTCGGGCATTTACATGAGCACGGTCGGGCTTGCATGCCAACAACCAAGCTACATACACGGTTACCATTTGAACGAGCATGGATTTAAAAAAAACCAGAAAGAACATAGAGAAGAAAGACATGACCAGACCAGGAGACAGAGGAGAGAACACGACTGAAGTGAAGATTTTGGGAAACTGAAGGATTCCTCTGAGGCCACGCTTGTAGAAACAGGGATGATGAATACTTACTCCGTTTGTGTTTGTTTCCTTATGAATGCTGAGTAGTTGTCTTTGCCATGGGTTAGAGATGCTATTGTAATGGATAGTTATGTTCTTAATGCTTGATTTCGGTTTTGTTCAATCGTATGGTTCGATAGGTTGTATTTTTGCTTAATACGTTCATACTTTGTTTATCACATGTTTGAATGAGACTAGATCCGCTCGAGTGAGATTAGACATGTTTGAATGAGATTAGAGATTCGTCTAGGCATCGAGAGAGTCAGAGGAATTAACCTTTGAATGAATTAGATTAATAAGAATCAGACCGATCAGTTAATCTATTTAGGAACAGTAATAATCGAGGTAGAACTTCCATTGTTCTTCATGCATTTAGGTTATAGATTTACTGCATCGGGTGGTGAGTACGTTTATATCCTAGATAGAGGATTTAGGCATCGGGAGAGTAATTTTCGTTAATGGAGGTTGAGTTCCCATTGTTTCCGACAGTAGAGGTTGAATTCCCTATCCTTCTTCATGCATCTAGATATTTCACGCTGCATCGGGAGATGAGTGACGTTGATTCCCTAGGTAGATGATTTAGGCATCGGGAGAGTCATTTCCAACAGTAAAGGTAGAATTCCCCATTCGTCCTTCATGCATCTAGATGTTCCGTTGCTGCATCGGGAGATGAGTAATTGAGAGGACCACTCGAGCGTTGACAAGACAGCAAAAAGCGAGACGTAGTAGTTCCGAGAACCTTGAGGAAATGAAAATTGAATGAGAAACAAATACATGTAGTGAAGAAGAGATGGCTCAGGAGGAAGCATCTGAAGCTTTTGGGACGTACACAACGCCTAAACATACACAACTTCTCTCATGCATTCGAAGGCTCGAGATAGATCGAAACCGATTTGAGTTGCAATAGGCCTTCATTCAGATGTTGAGTCAATCGCCATTTAGGGGACGAGTATGGAAGATCCGAACTAGCATCTTACTCAGTTCAAGATGATGTGTTCGAACATGAAAGCATACCCCGGAATAGATGATGAAGCGATTATGTTGCTTGCCTTCCCGTTCTCAGTCAGGGAGCATGCACTCGAGTTGCCCTACACGCTACCACCGGATTCTATTCACACGTGGAGCCAGCTTGAAGAACGCTTCATGATGCCATTCTTCTCACCCCATAAGACGCAGCTATGGAAGAACAAGATCAATTCGTATACACAAGAGTATGAAGAGAGTCTTCCGGAAGCGTGGCTGCGATTTAAAGGATATCAACGTGAATGCCCACACCACGGGATGGATAAAAGATACCTCATTTCCACTTTCATTGAGGGTCTTCATAATGAAGTACAAGATTGTTTAAATGCTGCTTGTGGAGGTTCTATTCATGACCTCCCATTCACCGCTATTGAGGCCAAGATTGAGAAGATGGCCGAGGGAAGAAGCACTATGTTGGAGAGTTTAATCGTCGGACGCTAGCCAAGGGAACGGACAGCGAAGTGCTTGCATTTCGAGCTGAGATTTCCAAGATGAAGTTATAAATGGTAAACATGCACCAAGGACCTCCCGATTCTCACGGATTCCAGGATGTTGCAGATGCAAATTATGTTGCCAGCAACCCGTATTCCAACACCTACAATCTAGACTAGAAGAATCATCTAAATCTGTCCTACAAGAACACCGACAATGTCTTGAACCCGTTACAAGGAAGCTACCAGCCGAAGCCATTTCAAAGCAATCCACATAACCAGAAGTTTCAGCCTAGAGTGCAAGGTTATCAAGGGTATCAACCGAGAGGAGTATCAGCCAATCCGCAACAAGATGGGAACACTGAGATCATTTCTATGTTTGCTCAGCTGTTACAAGGGCAGAAATATCAATACACTGAGCTGAAAAATGCAAGACGAGATCAAGAGGACGTGAAGAAGCAAATCGGGGACATTCAAAAGCATATGAAGATCCTAGACACCAAAGTTGCACAACTTGCAGCGACCGCTTCCAATCCGCAAGGAATTCTATCGGCGAAACCTGAACCGAATCCCCGTGAGTATTGCAATGGCTTCATGTTGAGATGCGGGACAAAACTTACGGACATCGAATCCCAAAACTGCGAGAAATGAGAGTGCTTAAAATCTTCTACAGTGAAGCCTAGCGAACCCGATCATCATAAGGAAGCATGAGATGAGGAGGAAGAAGAACCGATTTATGTGGCACCGCTACCAAGACCTCCTCCACTTCCATTTCCCGGTCACCAAATGAGACGAGCTGATGATTTGCAATTTGCTAAGTGTGCAGCAAGGTTGAAGGAAATGGAGATCTCTATGCCCTTCCACAAGGCAATCATACGAATTCCTTCCTACGCTAAGTTCCTCTAGGTTATCCTCACCAAGAAGTGTAGAGTGGAAGAGGGGGCAGTGATGGTCACCGGTGGGACACATGTCGTTATCCAACATGGGGTGCCACAGAAATTACCCGACCCAGGTACCTTCGTCATTCCTTGTAAGCTCAGAACCGTTACCATCTACAACGCCCTTTGTGACTTAGGAGCTAGTGTCAGCATCATGCCACTGTCGATGTACAAGAAATTGGATATGGGAGAGATAAAATCTATGAAGATGGTATTACAGATGGTTGATCATTCGGTGAAACACTCGATAGGTATTGTGGACGATGTATCGCTTAAGGTAGGCGATTACTACTTTCCCGTTGATTTCGTGGTTTTCGATATGAAGGATGATGAAAGAACACCTATTATCTTGGGAGGACCATTCCTCAATACCGCCAATGCCATCATCGATGTGAGAGCGAAGAAATTGACGATGAAGATAGGGGAAGAGACGGTGGAGTTCGGTTGAATAAGAACTTTAAGGAACCATTCGTGGTAGAGTCTGTATTCTCTGTGGATGTGTTAGATAAATTGGCAGATGAAATGCTTGAAGAGTTGGGTAACGTTGATGTCTTGAGTAAATCATTGGAAGAAGCACCCACGGCTAGAGATACGGATCAAGACGATGACTACATGCACGGACGAGCTTCGAGACCTACGGAGGAAACACAAATCAATGGAGTACATGAACGCCCAACTGACCTCATGGACTGCACGACCGAGCTCCCCCTTGTGCACGATCGAGCACCTCCATTTGAGAGCAGCACGATCGGGCAACACAGCAGCCCGACCCGGCAATCTTCAATGACGCAACTCTTCACTCCGCTAAGATTACAAGACTTAGGAGTGTACCAATCGGCAATCTGGGTCTAAATAGAAAGCCATCCTCTTCAACTTCGACGTCCTAGAAACAAAGCGCATATCTTCAAAGTAAAAAAAGAAAATAGAAAAGAACAAGGAAATGAATGTAATGATATCTCGCTTAAGCATAGGAGAATTGGTATGGAGATTGCTGGGACGTTATCTAGGGGTATGAAATAGACTTAGGTTATTGGTAGGATTGCATGGCTCGTGACTTTCGGTTGATAAAAGTCAAAACTAGGTACGCTTAGGCTTATGTTCGTGTGACGCGTTTGATCATCTCGTTTCCTTACACGATTCTCGTATGATTTTAGATATGTTTATGACGATAGTTGCGATATTTACGTGTTATTTTGTATCTGTTTTTCTTGTTTCCGCGTTTTCATGTTTTTATAGGGTTTAATGACTATTTGATTCGTAGAAACACCCATTGCATGTTCCGGCATTCCCAAACCCGTGGGGCTCCATCTTGTTGTGTCTAGTCTCGTCATTCTTTTATTCTTTATTTTCCAGTTTGATAATAAGATATTGATTGATCTTCTTCTCGTGAATTCTTAGTTCTAACGTTCCCACTAGTTCCCAGAGTTTGACCCTGGTACTACACATACCATATGCTTGCGGTAGAGTGGTCTAGGAAATTAAAACTTCTAGTTTCCAACAATTAGATATCTTCACTCCCAAGGCATTGTATTCAAGCTTAGTCGATCGTCCCTCGAGCTCATAAGTTGTTGTACTCTTTTTCCTTTGTCGAGTTTTTGTACCAATTGGGTTTTCCTCGAAAAGGTTTTAATGAGGCTTCACTTATGTTGCTTTTGAATGCCTAAGCTTGAGGGAGAATTTTAATAAAAAATGCCTCATCATGTTCTTCATGACCCGCATCCAACTCCCTTTCTCCGCGTCCCGCTCTATTTCTCAAGCTACGTCCCGCTCAGACTGCATCCTGCTCAGGTCGTGTCTCGCTCTCTTCGCTCAAGTTGCGTCCCACTCTGTACTGTGTCCCACGTCCTGCGTCTCGTGTCCTATGTCATGGGTCCCATGACCTACGACCTGCATCCCGCGACCTGCAACCTTGTCAAGCCAATTTATCTCCTCTACGGTCTCCTATGCTTGTTGATCGTTGTCGATCATGCATGTGACATCTAAATATTGTGCCTTGCATTTGTACTTGTATTTTCTTTTGTTTCTCCCTTTCTACTTGTATAAATATGTACATTTGTTTCTAAGGAAATACATAAGAGAATAGTTATTCTTAATCTCTCTAATTCTCTCAATCTTACACCCGCCCTTAATCTTTCTAATCGTGTTTCCGCTGATTCATCTTTGTTTTACAAAATCAACACTCATCATGTTGCTCCTCCTTGTGATGAGACATGGGTTGATAGCGTTCCTCTTGCATAACCTTGTTGAAATTTTGGTTCAACTCGGCAAGGGCTCGGTGCTAAAGATCTGCGATAGAACAGTACTGAAACGAGTGTCATTGAGACCCATCAGGAACTGATGAATCTTTTCCTCCTCTCGATCTTGCACCAGCTCCATACGCAGTGTCCTACAATGACAGTGTTGAATTGGCTTGTAAGCCTCGAGTTCATTCTGCAACTGTTTAAGTTTCCCAAAAAAGGTTTGAACCGATTGCCCTTGTTACGAGCAAGGGGCCAGATCCGTGCGTATCTGATGTACTCTGGATGCGCTACCAACGGAGAATTGTTGCCGCAAGTCCTCCCATAGATCTCGAACGTCATCAACAATCGAGACTGAAGCTCAGATCTGCGGGTGAAGTGTATTGAACAAACACTCGACGAGCATGGAATTGACCAAGCCCAATTCACCATATTCGCCTTCTCATGCCTGCGGCTTCGTTATCGATCCATCGATGAAGCCAATTTTGCACTTCTTCCTGAGTGCATGCTTGATATGGGTCGCCCACTCCGCATAGTTGCTATCCCCCTTCAATTGCATCGAGGTTATGACGCCGCCGGGGCCTTCAGACGGATGGAAATAGTAAGGAGAATATATAGAGATTTCTCATCCTCTCAATCCAGTAGTGCCTTCCGCAACTGTCCTCATTCCCGCAGTTCTAAACACATAATTTAATGGAATAAAATAATATGTGGATTATAATACGATATATGTACTCATACGAAACTTGTAGTTCTAAACACATCAAATTATCGATATTGGAAAGTTAAAATGAAGATCAATATTCATGCAATAATTAAAAATGCATGGGTACTGAAATGCTCATTAAATGATCATTTCAACAGTACGCCTCGAAGAGGACTTGAACCTCCTCGCTCTTTAGCATAACAACTATCATGATTGGGTGGAAATATCTAAATTTTCTCGTTCGAAGTACGAAATACTATAGCATATAGAGTTATATTTCATCGTTAACGTATTGCTCCACAATCGAACCTTTTGGTATAGCTTTTTGTTTGATTTTCTTCTACACATGAAACATAAATCGCTCCCATAGATACTTCCAAATAAATTGAACATGATTTCTCAATGCAACTTTGTAAGATAGATGTATTGTATGATGTTTGAAAACATCGAATAATGACGGTGAAATAACATTTTCTAATTTACATAGTATAAGAACTATTTTTCGTTCAAAATTTTGAATCAAATCCAAACTTAAATTTCTCGCATAAAAATCTTGAAAAAATGAGCCAATACATGAAAAATTAATTTAAATATAAATTTGTGGATATAACTTAATGAATAAAAATAACAAAAAATGGATTCTATGAATTAAACATACTCGCAATTACTTCATCTGCATTTTCTCCATCAATTAAGAAAAAGCTATATAAGTAATCTTTGCATGAAGACATAACAATCACAACATTTAATTTTCGAAAACTTGCTCATTAGATGTTCACAAACCTTCCGATGTTAAAACGCATAATCATTACGAAATTGCACATCTTTTTTCAACCATTTCACAATTATTCCCTTCATTCGTCAATCTAAATATTGAAACTGAGGCTTTACCATCATTAGTTAGATGCAACCCTATTCATGAGCAATACTTTTTCAAATCCATGTGAAATTTGATGTTATCATTTGTCTTCCTGTGATGTTTAACATAGTGTTGATGATGTTATCAAAAACAATATTCTATATGTGTATGACATCAAGATTATTTCGAACCTTCAATTTTTCACAATATTTAAGTCTTTTTTAATATTTATGATGGAAATCTCATAAAATGCTTTTTTTCACGCATTATGGATAACTTTGTACCCACTAATTCTCAGATAATTATTCTCTTTCTAATCAATACTTCTAGTAACGTCAAAAATAAGAAGTCGTTCACCCAAAATCTCTTCAATGGTTAAAACTAGAGAATGAGACTTTCACACAACTACATTCCTATTAAAAGGTTTCGTTTTACGTCTTAATATTAGTGGGAAAAATAGCGATAACAATCGAATCAACTTGTGTTTCTTCCATGTTTCAACTAGAAAGCATATGTTTCATCCATTCCATATGAACAAGTCAATTAACAATGCATTGTCCATCCATATATCATGTCATAAACTGAAAAATCGCTTAAAGTCCACACAATAACACCTCGTAACATAAAAAAATTTTCCGCGGAAAAATTATATGCTTAAACTCTTACCACTTTTAAATCTTCAATCAATGGTTGGAAAAATATATTCAAACTTCTTCTAGAATTATTAGGCCCAAGAATCAATCGTGTTAATGAATATATTTTCATTTCATGCACATATCTGGTGGTAAATTGTATAAGTTATAATAAACTCCCATAGCGAATCGTTCCTCTCAAACATGTCAAAACCACCCGTGTAAAATCCTAAATAATATTTTTCTACTCTCAAATGCAAAGTCATGATATATTATTAAAATGCACACATATCACCATCTAACGAATAACACATTTCTCTTTCACAACTCGAATGCTTAGCAAGTCATCTCATGCCACTTGATGTCTTCTGAGATTGATACAATCTTTTAATTTTATCAGTTTTGATAAACATCACATAGGACGAGAGGAACCAATTTTTTTCTTTTCAAATAAAATCAATTGTTTCCATAAAATAAAAAAAATCATATTTGATGTCTTCTTTTTCTAAAAATCATGCAATTATACACATCAATATATTGATATTGTAATGAAACCAAAGATCTAATCATCTTTTTTGTCTCTTAATAAGAGTCTAATTCATTGTTATCTTCAGATAAATAACCTCTCACTAATTGTGATATACAATCCATGTAATTTTAGAAATTTTATTTTAAATCGTTAAATTCATCATATATGCAGACAAAAAGACAGAAAAACTGTAAAAAACATATTCTACAAACATCATAAAGTCTATGCCTAACACTTTCGATATCTCAAAAAAATATTGTTTACATCATCATTCCGATCTTATTACTTTTTTCATTTGTTGAACCAAGTATATTTTTCACCATTTTAACTTATGAGTTTATTTCTACATCTTGACCCGTCTTAATAACCTCATTATTACAATACTTCTATTAATTTTTTTTTAAAGAATACTATGCAGTGGTACAAAATTTTCTCTATGAGATAACCACATAAAGTAATTGGGGTGAAACCTCTTAAATAAAGATGATTCTATAAATTTATCTTGTTAACAAAGGGTTAATTCTTGCAATTTATGGATTGACAAACCAATCTATCGATTTTTGTGTAAACTTGTTAATTTGTCACTATCGTAATAAACTATGTAATGCATTTCATAAACTCATTTGAGACACCTTAAGTTTCTAAATCAATGCTTTTGTATATCCATTATCTTAATATAAAATATTTGATCTTGATGATAATTTCATAAACTCATTTGAGACACCTTAAGTTTCTAAATCAATGCTTTTGTATATCCATTATCTTAATATAAAATATTTGATCTTGATGATAATGACATTATATTATGAAATAGAAAAGTAGACTATATGATAATTGTGTAAAAATGAAAAATAATGTAGTGTAGGTTATATATAAGCAATTTTTGACATATTAGGGACGAAACAAACAAATTAGGGACCCAACTATGAGCATCCCTGATCCGTCATAAATTTTGAATGGACTCTATAAATGTTTGTAATTTACATGCAAACAATGTAATTTGTTCGTAAATTTAGAACGTATATTTTTGTTACTCGTAAATTCTTGAAATATATTATATGTGTCCATAATGTTTTGATAGAAGATTCGCCTATCTTTAATTCTTAGATAACCATTATATCTATTCGAAAATCACCCATAAGTTTAGGGTTTAGGATCACAAATTACAGACAAACCATACATCCGAAAATTCACGGACTAGGTACAAACGATTTGGTTATGTCATCCGTAATCTATCTAAACTTGGTAATATCGCTCGTAATATTTCTGGTCCAGAAATGTACAGACGAACATTCATCCATAAAATCTTTTCTCAAATTGAAGATTTGTAGTAGTGTCAATACTATTGCAAATCAAGCTTACATTCTAGGCCAATCTTGTGAACACAAAATGGTAAAAACTATCTATTTTTATGTCTCACTGAAACATTCACAACTAAACAAAAGTAATGCATATGACTCTTAATATTGATACAACAGAGAGATCGTGTAAATTCTTTTAGCATGTATGAGATGTGACTACAATTAGAAAAATTTTATGAACAAAGAAATTGATCAAGGAATAACATCAAAAGGAATATTAAATGAACGAAAGATCTATAAAATCTAAGAAATCATTTCCTTGTTAGCACATATTTTTAAATAAGATTTCAGAGAAGAAACCTACGACATTGCAGGACTATCGACCCAAATCAGAAGGAATATGAAAAATCTTGAATACAATGCCATGAATTGAATTTGTATGAACATTTGAGAAACGAGCATCCTAGTGTTTAGAAAAAGGAATCGATGTTGAAGAACTTGGATAGTACAAAATGTTTCAAAAGTCAATGATGTGGGCACACAAAAGATTAAGGGTGTAAAATGAGTTATTGGCTCGCGAACTAGTTCTAGCTCGAACCGTATTTGAGTGAGCCGAACTGGGTGTGTTCTAGCTCATTTAAAAACAATTTGAGCTGAAAACGAATCCGAGCTTAGACGGTTGGCTTTCGAGCTAAGAAAAAAATCATATAGAAAATCACATATTTTCCTTTTTTCATAATATCTATATTTTTCTATTTAAGAAAGAATAAGATATTATTTATATCTATTATAGTTTTTTAATTCTCCTATTTCTAACCCATTAATTTATTTTTATAACAAAATAAAGAAAAAAAGAATATTATATTTATATATTTCTTCTTCTTCACGCCATTTCTTTCTTCCCCACAACACATATTGTTCACGCACGTCGTTTTCTCCTCACCATCGTTATCTCTTCTTCACTACGTCGTCTTCTCTTTATCATTTGTCTTCTCACCGTTCTTCTCACCACGCTTCTGATCCTGTTCGGTGTTCAATCATTGTTGGTCTATTAAGATGATGAGATTAGTTTGTTTGTAATTTGTAACCCTTATTCTCTATTTGTTGTTCATGAAACTTTTGAAAAATAAATTATATTTGGCTTTCTATTATATGTAGTATAATTGAGAGAGATGGTAAAATGGATTCGTACGAAAGAATGGTAACAAACGATGAGTTTAGAATGTATGACGAGGATGATGAGTACAGAGGTATCAAGTCTACTCATGGTCAAGTAAGTCTTTCTTCTAAAAGGAAAAAGAAACGTATTCGCGAACTATTCTAGCTCGAACCGTATTTGAGTGAGCCGAACTGGGTGTGTTCTAGCTCATTTAAAAACAATTTGAGCTGAAAACGAATCCGAGCTTAGACGGTTGGCTTTCGAGCTAAGAAAAAAATCATATAAAAAATCACATATTTTCCTTTTTTCATAATATCTATATTTTTGTATTTAAGAAAGAATAAAATATTATTTATATCTATTATAGTTTTTTAATTCTCCTATTTCTAACCCATTAATTTATTTTTATAACAAAATAAAGAAAAAAAGAATATTATATTTATATATTTCTTCTTCTTCACGCCATTTCTTTCTTCCCCACAACACATATTGTTCACGCACGTCGTTTTCTCCTCACCATCGTTATCTCTTCTTCACTACGTCGTCTTCTCTTTATCATTTGTCTTCTCACCGTTCTTCTCACCACGCTTCTGATCCTGTTCGGTGTTCAATCATTGTTGGTCTATTAAGATGATGAGATTAGTTTGTTTGTAACTTGTAACCCTTATTCTCTATTTGTTGTTCATGAAACTTTTGAAAAATAAATTATATTTGGCTTTCTATTATATGTAGTATAATTGAGAGAGACGGTAAAATGGATTCGTACGAAAGAATGGTAACAAACGATGAGTTTAGAATGTATGACGAGGATGATGAGTACAGAGGTATCAAGTCTACTCATGGTCAAGTAAGTCTTTCTTCTAAAAGGAAAAAGAAACGTATATCATATGTATGGAAGCATCTTAGAAGAGTAAATCAAAACGCTTGTGATATGTATTCATTGATATACTATCTGAATCTGGAGTTTAAGTTTTGTTGTATAAACACTTTAACTTCTTGTGTTTATAAGTTTTCTTTGAAGCACAAAATGAAAGTGAATTTTGAGTTGGAAAAAATTTCTAGTAGGATATCTTTGATATCAAATTGTTGTACGTGTATTAATGATGAAGGTTATATATATATTTGAAAACATATTATGTTGACGAGGATTGGAATTTTATTAGTGAGATATTTTCTTTTGTTGATATGCCTCCTCCACATACTGGTGAAGCATTAGCTACTCAAATCCACGAGTTTTTTGAAAAAAAAAGGGGGATAGAAAATAAAGTGTTCACCATTACCCTTGATTATGCTTCAGCTAATTATTCTTTACAAGAATTTTTGAAGACGGGATTGTGCTTAGATAATAACTTGTGCGATGGTGAATTCTTTCATATAATATGTTGTGCACATATCTTAATCCTTATTTTGCAAGATGGTTTAAAGTCTCTTGGTGATGTTGTGAGTAAAATTAGAGAGAATGTGAAGTATGTGAAATGGTCGAAGGGAAGAATGGATGCATTTGAGAAATGCATAGAAGTAGAATACGATATTGGTAGTTATGAAGTTGTTTTATCCATGGATGTTGCTACGAAATGAAACTCCACCTTTATTATGCTTGAGAAATCTCTCAAATATCAACGTGCTTTCAATAGATTTAAAGTGGTGGATAAAATCTACGAGCATTTTCCATCGAGGGATGAATGAGTTAGTGTAAAAAGAATATTTGAATTATTGAGTCCGTTTCACAAGATTACTAATTAATATCCGGATCAAGTTATTCGACTTTAAATATATATTATGGACATATTTTTAGAATTGAGAAATTGTTAATGAAGAATGGAGATATCAATAATGATCATATAAAGAAGATGACTTCGAGTATGTAAGTCAAGTTCAACAAATATTCGGAGCATTATGGTATTATTCTTGTTATGGGAGCTATGGTTGACCTTAGGATGAAGGGTCAATTTATAAGGTGTTGTTTGAGTGAACTTGATATAGATTTTTAAAAGGAAAAGTTGGATCTAGTGAAGGCGAAAATGTATATCCTCTTTAAAGCATATCAAAACAATTCAACTATTGGGGGAAAAGTAATTCTAGAGTTGCATCATCTTCTCAATGTGTTATCTTTTCGAGTGAAGAAAGAAGCAACTTGGAAATGCTTAGTGTAAGTTTTTTCTAATAATATTTGTTTTACTTATCACTATGATACTTTAAATATTTACATGGAAATCTTTTGGTATAGGATTTCTATTTTTTTATGAATGTCCCAAAGTTGGAGAAGATGAGGTAAAGTCACATTTGAATATGTAATTGGATGAAGAAAAACTTAAGATGTCTGATTAGTCCATTTGAATGTTTTGGGGTTTTGGAAGGAGAATAGATAGAGATTACATGATTTAGCACATATGGCTTGCGATATATTGAGTGTTTTTATATTACGGTGGCGTCCAAATCATCATTTAGCTTTGGTTCTCGCATTCTAAACAAATATAGAAGCCGACCTCCCTACAAATTTATAAACATTGATTTGCACACGTTTTTTACTTAAAAGATTTGAAATCGACAATAAAGGTAAATTTTTAACTTTTTCATTAGTTATTTATTGTTCAAATCCATTGGGATTTAAGAATTCTAAACTCAATAAGTATTAATATGCTTATTAGATAGAGTAATTTATTCATAAATGTATGAGAAAATGTGAAAGGAAAAGTACAAGATAGAAATAAAGAGAGACACTTCATTATTCTAGAAGTATACTTGAAACTTCTATTTTGTTAGACATTTTTTTTTTAAGTATATGTTAATTATGAGCAATACTCCTACACACTACTATCAATTTGAAAAAATGCACTTAAATAATTAATACATTATAGTTTATATGAGTGCATTGAGAGTATATATTTTTTCGGTTCTAAATGGTGGAACAAATATCCAACTCCGATATCCTAAAAGCAAAAAATTATATTTAAATATTAAAAGAAAATATAAAGAAGGATGAATCTAAATAAATCTTATATATTAAAAAGTTCATTTTTTTCTGAACTTTGGTGAAGACATGTTATGGTTGTCACCTCAATATAATTTTAAAAAGTATAAAACATTATTAAAATTTTGAGCATTAATATCCAATCCCACCACAATAACCATTAATTATTAAACATTATATTAAACATATTAGTAATTCTAGCAGTTATTACCGATAATAATAAAATTTATTAATTAAAAATTGAGTTTTTACTCAAAACGGGTGAAACACGTCATCGATGACATGGTTATCACCCCAATATAATTATGAAAAATATAAAATTATAATATTAATAAAATTTTAGCATTAATATCCAATCCCGCCACTATTACCATTAATTATTAAAAGTTATAATAAACATTATTAGTAATCTTAATAGTTATGACTGAAATATAATACGCAATAATTACCATTCAATACCACTTCCACCACATAACGTTTTTGTGACGTTTTAAAAAGAAGAAAAAAGTGACATTTTTTTTAATAATTCAAATCCAACTCCAATTGCATTCTTTACAACCCTCGATGGAAGATAGATATGTCTACAATTATTTTTTAACCTAAATCTAAACCCTAAAATCATCCATCTTATTTCATCCTATTTATAATAAATAGATTATAATATAATTACTTTTTAACCTAAATCTAAACCCTGAAATCATCCATTTTATTTCCTTATCTCCTTCCTAAACCCCTTCCTCATCGTCCTTTCGTATCTATTTTATAATGTATTGCTATGTTGAGTTCAAAATAATCAAATCACACATATATCTTGCGTCGACGGTGTGGAGGATATGACTAAGACGGGTCATGTAGGGTCTATTTTAATCATAGTAGTATACCAATATTGTAGTCTAGGTTTAAAGACAATTTATATTTAGATTGACAATTTTTGTGCATTGTGTTTAAATTCAAATATCTGATATGATATATTTATTTTTACCCACAAAATTGTTTATTTTTCCTAAAAATTGGGCTATAAATTATAATGATTGTACATCATCTTATTGAAATTCAGTTGCTCATAATTCATGAGATTTTTATTTTAAATTCAACAAATTTGAGAGGATGTGACTCCTTTTGGTATTGGTTAGTCAGTTGTATGAATGATAAATACAATTACTCATTGATCAAATTTTTATCCACTCATCATTTTGCATGTTTTTGAAAAAAAAATCTGAAATAACTTCTTCCAAAAGATTAATTTTTGTTATAGGAATAATTACTTTTGCAGAGAGCAACCACTAGCAATAAAAATACAATATCTAATGTTCTAACTGTTTTTGGTATTTTATTGGCACACATGGGAGAATGTAATTGTGATGAAAAGGTAGCAGTGGTGGTGATCTGAGTATAACTAAGGGATGATCTTGTACGATTTGAATATATATTTAATTATTTATAGTTAAATTGGATGATTTTGTGCATACTTAGTAGACCTAACGCTTTTTAAAATTATACGAGTAGGAATAAAATGGGAGAGATTATTATTACATGGGTTTCCATTGTTTTATTTTCATTTTGTTGTATTTCCATTTTGTTATAATGCTCAGTTTTTTTGATTAATGAGATTTTCATTTTGTGGTATACATATTTACCTTTAAGTATACTAGCTATTATTATTAAAATTTTCAAATGTGTAAAATATTTGTATAAATTTGAGAACATTTATAAGATGTTTGAAAAGAAGAAAATCAGTCGAACTTAAAAAATTTATGAAAATAAAATTAATAAATGTTAGGAGCATAATATCTTATGCATATTTCCATAGTTAGGAGTGTAATATATTATGCATATTTCCATAGTTACGTATTGGCAAAGAATCCTTATATTGCTCACCTTGTACATGTATATAAACTTCTCTATGCATAATAGAAAAGCTAGACGGTTGTTTTACATTTTGTCAAAAACAAACATAAATAAACGTAAAGAATATGAGGAAAGACAATGAGTTAAAATTTTGTAGCTCACAGTATGACCTTTTGTGTAAAGAGGGAAACATTGTTAGACACAGAACAAGCTCATACACTCCTTAAGAAGATGGAGTTACTAAGATGATAAATTGAATCGTGATAGAGAAGTTAGGTGCATGCTTGGAGAATCAGGATTAGGACAAGCTTTTTTGCATTAAAGTAGCTTCTACAACAGTATATATAATATATAGATCTGCATCAATAACCATTGAAATAATGATCAGGATCTGCATGTCCTTTCGCAATGCACTTAGCGCGAAACGTAAACTCGCGTTTTTGGATGATGAGATTCCGGTACCTTCAACCGAGTCTCCCGTATATGACGATTGGAAAGCTGCGAATTCCATTATTAGTGCTTGGATCATGAATACCATATCTCCTTTGGTGAGATCGGGCTTCGCTTTTACATCAACGGCAAAGGAATTGTGGGACAACATTCGGAAACGTATGTCTCTCGGTAATGTATCTCGTGTTTATCAATTGAGGAATGATATTGCTAATTGCAAGCAACAATCCGGACAATCAGTGTTTGAATACTTCAACAAACTTACGCGAATGTGGCAAGAATTGGACAATTACAAGCCTCTAAAAAATTGGACACTTCAAGAACTCGCGGCCGAAAGACAGCAGGAACGTATGATGGTCTTTCTCATGGGACTTGATAGCACAAAGTTTGGCCATATTCGGTCGAACATAGTGAGCATGAACACGACACCAGATCTTGATTCGACATACTCCATCATTGTCGACGCCGAACGTCAACTGAATATGGTCGCGAAGCAAGAACAACGACCTGTTTCGGTCGGGTTTTCGGTGCAATCTTCTGTTCCTTCTCAGATGGCAGCGGTACGAGGCCGGGATGATTCTCTTGTGTGCTCTCACTGCGGCAAAACAGGGCACCTAGCGCAAAACTGTTATAAATTGCACGGGTACCCTGAATGGTGGGGAGACCGCAACAATGGTGGTCGCGGACGAGGCAGGAGTGCTGGT
>CM071866.1:6832466-6905154 GCA_036759665.1 Gynandropsis gynandra | reverse complement strand
TTTTTCATGAAGTTCCTCAATCGGAATGATGCTGTCTCGCGCATTCACCGCATCTACAATTGGCTTGTAGTCTTCCGGCAGTCCATCGAGGATGTAGTGGAGTAGATCTTCAGCATCAAGTGGCTTCCCGAGAAGCGTTAATTCATCTGCTTTGTTGATGATGGTGCGCATGTAATCGTCTATGGTTTGAGATCCTTTTGAACTTCGCTTGAGTTGTTCCTTGAGTTGAAGGATATGCCCCCTTGATGCCTTGTCATACGTTTGAGCAAGGAGGAGCCACGCCTCTCGCACGGATGAGACGCGAGCGACCATCGGCTACCCTTGTACGGAGAATGGAGCGCCAAATTTTGTAGATCGGACGTTATATGATGAGAAGCACCGCTGTCAAGGAGCCATTGATCCGGTTCATATGACGTGATAGTCGTGTTGTGAGCTCGCGGCTGCCAAGGGCGCGGCGAAGAATTCCAATGCGTCGAGGGAGCAGACGGGAAATGCGAATTCCCGTGAGAGGGGGGCAGCTGTGGGCACCGACGGGCACTGTGTCCATGGACTCCACATAATTGGCAGCGCCCTTGATACCCTGAAGATGGGCGATTGTCTTGCCGTCGCCAATGAGAAGAACCGTGCTGCTTATTGTATTGCTTCGGACGAGTGGTGGCAGCAAGGGTAGTGACTGGCGGCGAGAATTGCAGCGGCGATGATTGGAGGAGTTTGGCTTCATGACTGAGGAGTTTTTCATGAAGTTCCTCAATCGGAATGATGTTGTCTCGCGCATTCACCGCATCTACAATTGGCTTGTAGTCTTCCGGCAGTCCATCGAGGATGTATTGGAGTAGATCTTCAGCATCAAGTGGCTTCCCGAGAAGCGTTAATTCATCCGCTTTGTTGATGATGGTGCGCATGTAATCGTCTATGGTTTGAGATCCTTTTGAACTCCGCTTGTTGAGATCCTTTTGAACTTCGCTTGAGTTGTTCCTTGAGTTGAAGGATATGCCCCCTTGATGCCTTGTCATACGTTTGAGCAAGGAGGAGCCACGCCTCTCGCACGGATGAGACGCGAGCGACCATCGGCTGTAGTGGAGGAGAGATCGTGCCAAGGATTGCCGAGAACAAGAGACGATCTTGCTGTTTGTATGGGGCAAACGCCAGATTTGGATGAGCAATTCCTTCGACGAGGAGGGTAGCTTTTGGGACGACGGAATCCGGTTGGATAAAACAATCCATCCGATGGCCTTCGAGTAGAGCACGGATTTGAATACTCCAAATCAAGTAGTTGGAGGAGGTGAGTTTGGTCACGTTCGACATATTGACCGTGAGAAGAGTGCCATTAGGTTCATTGGGGTTGAACGCCGGAGTGACGTCGGCAGCGGATGAATTGGCCATGATGAGGGCTTGTGGTTGGGACGTCTAGCGAACGGTTGAAAGGAGACTGGCGTGCGTGGGACGTCGAGCAAACGGCTGAAAGGAGACTGGCGTGTGTGGGACGTCAAGCGAACGGAGCAGAACGGCTGAGGCTGAGGCTGACGGTGGCTGAAAGGGAGCAACGAAGGGGTGAGCGGCGCCGGAAGTGAGGCTAGAGGTGGCCGACGGTGGCGGAAAAGGGCGATTGGTTTTGAAGGGGTAGGCGGCGCCGAGACAAAAGATTTTAGGGTTGGCCGGTGGGAAAAAAAATTTAGACGTAGGTCTTTTAGGGCTCTGATACCATATGAAGGTATGATTTTGTCTTATTCATTAAACAAATGAGTACAATGCGTATAAATAGATACAAGAGGTAGAAAACGTAAAAAACCCTAATAAATGAGAAATTACATAAATGTCCCTACTTCTTATAGCATCCTACTCTCTTATGAAATCATATGCTTTGAATGTTCTCTCTGGATCTCATGGGCGTCTAGATGATCTAAAATTTGTTTAAACTCAACCCAAATAGTGGAGTGCAATATCCATCTTAAACTCTAATGGACGTCTAGATGATCGAAACTTCCGCTCTCAATTGGAACATCCACTCATTTACCTTCATGGGAGGTATTGCACTGCCACAAAATGGCTTTGCATCCCATTTAGCCATGTGATCCATAACATAGAAATACTCTGACGTCTCCATGTGCCTCTAGTTAAACAGTGGAGGAGGCGGTGGTGGTGACGGAAACGATACATGTGGTGGCGCTTGCAATTGTACTGGTGGTGGTGTCGAAGTCTGCAGTGGTACTTGTGGCGTCGTTGAATTCTCCTCTTGGTCATGTTGTTGAATTTCTATTAATAGCTCTCTCAAGATTTATCTCATCACATCTCTATCTATCCAATTTCACGATTTTATCCCGATGATTGAGACTGCGTATGGCTAGTGGAATGAGAGCCTTCGTTCATCTCGCGGCAAAGAGTCATAGTAAGCATCGGTACCGTCTGCTACACATAATAAAACAACTATTAGTTTTCATAGCTTAAAACCCCATTAGAAACTTCAAGACATGTGTGATACGGTCTCGTGGCTTTATTAAGACATTTCGTAAAACATTTTGAAATCCCATGGAAACGATAAATACAAAAATGACAATCATCCTCCTTGGTATCGTTGGTACTGTCTGCTACCTCGATACGAATGGTACCATCAACTATAACCCGCAAGAGGTGACCACATATATCATCGCTAAAACACATTTATAAAACAAAATAAATGTTAATTCTAAAATAAAAGTGGTCGAGACCAGATAGAAAAATAAAATACATAAAATCATAGTCACAATAAACAATAAAATAAGTACGAAATGCAAAATAAATTTTATCGAGACCTCTTGCACGCCTCTCTCATCAGTCCCTTGTGAGCTCTGATGCTGCTGCTCAACCTCATTGTTCTTTTTCTCGCCATGTCTTGTCTATCCACGAAAACCGACAAATAGGGTGAGTACGAAATATGCATTGAATGAGACAAACTCAATGAGTCCAATACGTGTAGGTACTTTGTACCACGTTTTCCCACTCTTAACTAAATTAAATAAAATAACGATTTATCATCAGATTAAAGATATACAGATAGTCTATCCAACTCAACTGAGTATCCTAAGTCTAAGACTAGTACTACACTGGATCATAACTCACACAGTCCATATGACTCTAGCTCGGACATATGCTCGCAAAATCCTAAGGATCCAAGCACACTAAAGATCTTGCTAGGTCACAACGTACCTCAGGCATAAGTACAATCGCTCAAAAGGTTACCACAACATAACACGATACGACCCTGGCAGAGCCACTGATCTGACTAACTACAATACTTCGTCACTCTAAAGGTTATCACAACCCCATCACGGTATGACACTAGCCCTAACCCAAGTGTCACAATACTAACTTCATCGATCCGATACTCCTAATATGAAAACTCTCATCGGTTCGCTTGAACATGCTTTTTTCCGAAAGTTCGAGTTTCTAATCACTCGATCGAGCACACTAGAAAAGATTTTCACTCGGCTTTAATAGAAAATCCAAATATCGATGATCTATAACCCCAAGACATAGTCGAGTGTCAATTCTCTAGATTGTCTCTAATCAGTTAAACAACTCATATACATGTCATCAATCCTCACACGACAATTCTAAGGTTTAATTCAATATTCAATTGTATCATCCCAATTTTCCCATTTTGATCCTTGAAATCCTATTGTGATCATGCTTCGTTTTAAATATAGAAAATTCTCCATAAACTAACAACAATACCAAAATTTGGATGGAGAAAGATCATCACCTTTGCTTCTCCGATGACTTGATTATTACCGAAATATCAATTAGAACTCACCTATGAAACAAACACGACGAAAATTCGGTTAATCTTCCTTCTCTCTTTTATTCTCTCATTTTCCTTTCTTTTTCTCTTTTTTTTCTCCTCCTTTTTTTTCCTTTCAGTCGTGTGGTTGTTTGTTTTCCTTTCCCTTTTATTAAACCCTAATCATAGATTTAAATAAAAAAAAACACACTAATAACACCTTTTGAGCCTTATGGGCGTTACATTTTACAAAGTCGTTAGAGAGACTATATAAAAGAGAGTCTTTCATCTTTTTGGTTCAATATTTTTCTGGTTTATGTGAGAAATTTGGTCACCATTGTTCAGCTTGTACGCTTATAATACACAGTTCGTTTAGTGAATTCAAGGTCTGTCTTACCTGGTTTGATTTAGATTTTTTCGCATTGAGCATTGGGAACATATAAATTTTTGGTGTGTCATCTCTTTCTATTTTATTTATCTTTTACAATTTGCAATCTTTGCAGATTTGCATTTTTCCGTGTATAAAGTGAGACTGAGGCCTTCCTCTGAAGGTTATCCTCCTCTACACATTATATAAGATTATGTTTTCACTTAATAAATATAATGGATCAATTTGAAAAGTGAGTATATTAGGGATTTTATATTCTAAACTATAAAAATATTAGACCTCAAGCACTATAAAAATATTAGACCTCAAGCACTTAATTATAAAAATATATGAATCCATGGAAGCTCAATAAAATTTCTCAAACCAAAATGCCCCCATACATTCTGAAAACTAAAAAAGAAAACCAAAATATATTGTGATATCTATAAATTGAAAATTAAACATATGAAGATCATTTTGATTGTGGGAGAATATTTTGGTTAGTACAGAATCCTCTATAATCCTCCATCCCCCTGTTAAGTTAGATCTTACAAGTCTAGTATGCTCAACTTGTCCAAGAAGATATCAAATTCTTTCTTCCCGAGAGTTTTTTAATATCCGCTAATTGTAACTTTGTGAAGACGTGGTACGTACTAATGGTGCCAAAAAATCGTATTGAAAACGAAATGAAAATTCACCTCTATTTGGTTTGTTCATTCATGGAATATCGAATTAGCAGTAATGTGTATGACAACCTGGCTATCACAGTGTATATGAATATGATGATCATGATGGATGCCCATGTTGACTAATAAGGCCTTGAGAAAAACTAATTCAAAATTGGTCAAAGCCATCGCTGACATTCAGTCTCAATAGATGAATGAAAGACGACGTGTTTAGCCAACATGAGTAAACAAAACAGTTAGAGACTGTCGGTTCAAAGGACATACTGCCTAATCAGAGTCAAACCAAGCATGAATGTGTATGTGAGAATCTGAACGTATTAATATATCTTAAACTAGATTGCTTTTGAGATATCGAATAACCTTCACTACAACATCACAGTGTGCTTGTCAACGTTCATACATAAAATGAGTAATATATGAACCGAGTAAGACAATTCTAGTCGTGTATAGCCAAATACATGATTCTACCAACAAGTCGTCAGTAAGAGAGAGAATCGTTGATGATGTCCTCGCTAGGTAGTTGAAACCGGTGATTTTGGTCAAGGTTTTTCATATGAATACGTGATTAGAGGTATTGCTTAAATTTTTTATCATCTCGAATGAATTGTTGTGATAATCAAATCATCAACGTATATCAAAACATGTAGTTGAATACAAGCCAAAGAAAATGGAAGATCGAATGTTTGAGGGGGAGGACCAAAAAACATTTTCCTTTAAGGCGTTTCCAAGTTTCATAAACCAACACCATGGAACTTGTTTCAATCTAGATAGAGATTTCTAAAGATGACATACTTCTGATGTGTCCGATAGATGAAGTCTTGGTGATGGTTTCATGTGTACCTCTTCAAGTAAATCTCTATAAAGAAATGCATTATCTACATCCATTTTATGTATTTTCATGATTGAAAAAAATCTAGGGCAAAATAAGTATGTACGGTTACAATTTTGGCTACAGAGATAAATTTTTTTCATAGTCAATTCGTTCAATTTGATGGTTCCCAAAAATGATTAAAATATCTATATCTTTCGATCGATCCATCAGAATAATACTTGATTTTATAAACCTATCTACATCCAATTGATTTATTTTTGGGAGATAATGATTGTAGTCTCCACGTGTTAGTGTCTTCAAGTGCATTAATTTTAACTTTCAAAGTATCAATCTAACCCAGATCCTAAGACGATTCTCGACACGAATGAGGCTCGTTACCTATTGTCACAAATCGACAAGTGAATATATAAGAATTGTTGTAAATGTGGGACAATATTTAATTATCACAGAATTTTCTTTAATAATATCCCAAAAGAATTGATTGTTCACTCGGTCGACATCGATAAATCTAACATTTGAAGACGACATCAAAATAATTATTTAAATCAATCGATCCAAAAGCTTCCAAACTAAATCGAAATCTTTTCAATAATTCCTTTAACTTTTTATAGCTTTTAAAAAATTCCATAATATTTTATTTTTCATGCACTATATATACACTTAATTTAGATTAACTTGGAAATAAGTTATTGAATTACAACTAAAATTCTATTGTAAATAATACTTTTATATTTTTACTTTTTTGTTATTATTATTTTATCTTCCAATTACTTATTTACAACAATATATTTAAATTTTTAATATTTTTAACATAAAGTATTCAGTTTCTCATAAAAATTCTTCGTTTTTTAAATATAGGACAAAAGTTAAATTGGGAAAAATATCAAAATGACAAAGAGAAACGTAGGCTCCTCGGAAGACGCAAACAACAAAAGAAATCCTTACTTAATAACATGTCAAAAATTGACTACCGCATCATCTTTGTAAATAAAACGAATCTTATTGTGCCACCAAGGGGACGGCAATCCGGGTTTCGGGACGGGTTTTTTGGGTTCGGTCCGGATCCGGGTTCGGGTTCTTCGGGTTATAAAAAATGAATCCAAAAAATTCATTTGGTTTTTGGGACGGGTTCATCGGGTTTCGGTCCGGATTTGGATTGTTTGGATTTTGAAATATTGAACCCGGAAAACCTGAATTGTATTTGGGTTACTTAGATATTTCAGGTAAATAGGATTCTTCGGGTTTTTTGGGTTATATAATTACTTGTAATTCGGGTTTTGAACGGGTAATTCAGGTTTTAAACGTGTGAGTGAGAGGTAGAGGGAGCTGTGTCACGACTCACGGTTTAGGGTTAGGGTTGGTTTAGGTTTTATTCTTTTTTTTGTTGTTCGGGTTCTTCGGGTTATCCCGAATCCGAACCCGGATCGACCCGAACCCATTTGAGTTTTTTATATTGAACTCATACGGGTATTCTATAAAACCCATATATCTCATGGGTTGGGTTATTCGGGTTGGATCAGTCCGGATAATCCGAAATGCCCACCTCTATCACGTACCCAAAAATACTATCCACAAGTGGTTATTTTTTTATATAAAAAAGTTTCGGATTAATTTTTTTATATATATTAATATATATATATATATATATTGGTTAGTTTAATTAAAATATCATATTTTATTTTACAAAAGACCATTCCCTCCTATGTGAAGAATATCAAGTATATCTTCGTAGGGTTTAAAGATTTTATGTCTATTCACGTAAAAATAATTATTAAATAGAAAAAATGAAGAAAAGACAAATTTGCCCTTAACTTTCGCACGTGAAAAAACACACGATTTGACAGTTTTTCGAAATGAAAAACTATTTTAAAGTTGAGAGCAAGGAGCGAGATGAGATCTCGAAGTTGAGTGCAAGGAGCGAGAGAAGATCTCGAAGTTGAAATCAAGGATCGAGTTCAACGTAAACACGAAAGAAAATTCAAGTTGAGACTAAGAAAATTTCAAAGTGAGAAAGAAATGATAAGAATCATTAGTGAAGAAGAGATCACGAATCAATCTTCAATGGCGTCTGTTAATGGGTCGATTTCTAGGATTTTACGTTGCAGGTTGTGGAAAGCAAAATTGTTTGTTGATTTGAAATGGATGTGAGTCTCAATGAGTCAGCCGCATTGGGTCACAGATTTTCATCGAGTCGCACGGTCGCAGTGGGTCACAGAGTCTCATCGAGTCGCATGGTCACACTGGATCATTTGGTCTCAAGGATCGCTTAAGTCGTAAGGGTTGCTCGAGTCTCATTGAGTCTTAAGGGTCGTTTCAGTCGCATGGGTCGCTTGAGTAGCAAGGGTTGCTTGAGTCTCATTGCATCCTTGAGTCGAAGAGGGTTAGGAGTCTCAATGAGTCGCTTGAGACTCATGACCTCTTTGAATCAAGCGATTCATTAGGTCTCAATGGTCGCTTGAGTAGCAAGGGTTGCTTGAGTTGCAAGGATCGCTTGAGTCGCATGGATCACTTGATTCGCTCGGGTAGCTTGAGTGTAGGGGTGGGCACAGGTCGGATACCCAGAATTTGAAGGGTACTTGGACCCGAACTCGAATGGGTAGCAATTTTACTACCAAATCTCTATCTCGTGAGGCTCGGGTACCCGAGTTTCTGGTACCCGATCAATAAATTGAAAACCCGTAGGTACCCGAACCCATCATCAAACTTTTTCCTATCATGTTTAAGAGCTAAATAGTCCTGGAAACGACGGTGAAGTTAGCTGACCGAAGAGATGAAATGGGAGAGGCAATATGGAGCGACATACAATGGAAACGAGAAGCAACCGCACGATGGAGAGGAGAAGGAGGAGTGGTTGCACGATAGAGGGAAGAAGGAGGAGTGTCGCGCGATGGAGGTGGGAAGGAGGAGCGGTCATACGATGGAGAAGGAGGAGCGGCTGCACGATGGAAGGGAGAAAGAGATGAACGAAGAGAGGGACAAATGGAGAGGATGTAAGATCGGAAATAAGATTGCCGAAAAAATGGACTATCGTGGAAACAGAGTGGTCGAAGAGGGTGGAGAGGAAGGAGAGTAGAAAGAGAAATTTGGTTAAACGACAATTTGAATGGCAATTTTGTAAATAATCTACATGGTTATTTTAAAATTTTTGTATAAATATTCTCGGGTACCCGCAAGTACCCGTTTTAGACATTTAAAAACCCGAAACCTAAACTCGAACCCGCGGGTAATAAAATTTCATTACCCGAACCCGAATCCGTGGGTCCGAGTATTTTTTTTTTCTTTTGCGGGTTCGGGATGGGTTTCGGGTCGGGACGGATTTATCGGGTCATATGGGTCGCAAGGGGTCAAAGGGTCGTAAGGGTAACATATGTTGGTGTATGTTGGGTCGCATGGTCGCAATAGGTCGTGTATGTTGGGTTGCATGGTCGCAATAGGTCGCGTATGTTGGATCGCATTGGTCAAATGGATCGCAGGGGACAAATTGGTCGCAAGGGTTCATATGGGTCGCAATGGTGGCAGGGGTCATAGGGATAATGTTGGCGTATGTTGGGTCGCAATAATAGTAAATCCAAAATAATACAATAATAACAAGAACAGTAAATCCACAATAATAGTCAAAAACCAATCAAAATACAAATATGAAGTTCAAGTTCAAGGAAATGAACCCCGAACAATAATTACTGAAATCAAACAATGTTGTTGTTAGACCCTGTTGGGGGACATACCGAAGCACAAGTTGATCCATTGGAGTCCAGTTCGAATGTGATGGAATATCCCTCGTTTTGTCCATTTTTGTGACAAAACTTTCTCCAACCCCTTCTGATGCTAGCCCCACCATGACTCACGGGTCTCAAATCTACCGACCACGCCTTTCCTTGATCGTTCATCAATCTTATCTTATATTGTCTACCGCTAAGATCGTTTGACCTCGCAAACCCTATCGAAAGGGTCTATACCATCATCCAAGTTATTAAAAATGATTAAAAATCAAATAAATAATCAAAGTGATATATGATTAATCGGTTTGAGGTCACTTACCAATGCATCTACGACCATATTTGAATGTGTTGCGGTTGCCGTGTAAAATATATGTGTTTGATTATGATGATGATGATGATGATGATGATGATGTATATTGCAGATTACACATATCTTATCCAAAAATGGAGATGTTAAAAACCATCTCACCTTCGTGATGGAAAACTACAAAATCCCCAATACGAAAATCATGGTCCTGTGAGAAATCTTTCCATCCATCAGTGAATCTAGAGCCATCCAACTTGACTTCCCATGTTTTGTAAGACATATCTGATTTAAGCATTATCGTGTTGTTATCCCTCGTTTTCCCGTCAATATGCTCATCGAAAAACTTCCTTGGAATATCCTGTAACAAAAAAGCAAAAACAAAATCAAATCTCTACATTCTCTTCATGTAACATACTACAGAGAGAAAATGGAGGAGATTAAAAGGTAGTTCTCCAGATAGTTCGGAAGAATGAATTGGGCGAAATGAGAGAAATTTTGCATTTTCGAAGCCGGATGATTTTGAGTGCTAGAGCAAACGATGGGTGGAAGATGATGAGAGTTAGAGAGAGTATGTCGTTACTTGAAAAAAAGAATGGTTGGCATTCGAAAAGACAGAACCCTGACATCGAATCGACGGAAAAAAAAGGATGTGATCAACTTTGACCACACTGTTATGTTTTTTGAAATTTTTTGGTGAAAAGTTCGGCTAGAATTTTGGTGAAAATAATACATTTACAACGTGAAACTAATTTATGGGTCGCTTGGTCGCATATATAGATCAATAGATGCTAACTCAACGAATTTGTGGATTTATAAGGATTAAAGGATAAAACCAATCAAATAATATATTTACAATGTCAAATTAATTAATGCAAATTAAGAATCGCATGGGTCATATGAGGATTAGTCGCATATATGGATTAATAGATGCTAACTCGAAGAATTTATGGATTTATAAGGATTAAAAGATAAAAACCAATCAAAATAATACATTTACAATGTGAAACTTATTAATGCCAATTGATGGTCGCATGGGTCGCTTGGTCGTATATATGGATCAATAGATGCTAACTCTACGAATTTATGAATTTATAATGATTAAAGGAAAAAAACAATCAAAATAATATATTTATAACGTCAATAAATGGTTAAAATATATTTTGACTCATGTGTCCCAAGAAGTGTAGAACGAATGCATGTGTTTCAAAAGTGATAGTAGTGTTTTAAGAACCTGTCCCATGAGTTTGAGAAAATTAAAAAAAAAATACATTTAACATTTCTTCAAATTTCGATATCATTGATATTATGGTCTACATTGATTCTTAATTAGACATCTACAACTCAAATATTTTGATAATGGCTTTTTAAAAAAGAAACGCATGGGTCGCATGGGTTGCTTGGTCGCATATATGGACCAATAGAGCTAACTCGACGAATTTATGGATTTATAAGGATTAAAAGACAAAAACCAATCAAAATAATACATTTACAAAGTCAAACTAATTAATGCCAATGGAGGGTCGCATAGGTCGCTTGGTCGCATATATGGATCAATAGATGCTAACTCGATGAATTTATGGATTTATAAGGATTAAAGGACAAAAACCAATCAAAATAATACATTTAACATTTTTTCAAATGTCGATATTATTTATATTATTGTCTACATTGATTCTACTTTTTTCTTGTTTATTATTGCAATCCAAAGTTATCTCCTGCCATGTACTTCGTTTTCCATTCACATTTCAGGTGTGATCCAACACCGTCACCTAGGTCACGAATGCAACTCGTGAGTGACTACATAGAAACCGAGTCCACCAATTACCACTACCTTGAGTAGCACACAGACAGCACGATGCCCTTCATCCACCATGTCACCTTCGTGGCAGAGGTCACAAAGGTCACATATATTTTTCATAGAATTCGGGGTTAGAGATGCAGACTAAGGGATGAGACGTAGATGTATACTTATAGACATGGATCGAAAGATAGGAGTCTGACAACAAAAAGACGAGTCACAAGAGTCACATGGGTCGGAATACAAGAGTCTGACATTGCAACTACGAGTCACATGTGTCGCATGAGTCGGATTGGCCGCATGAGTCGCATGGGTCGCATATGTCGCATGGGTCGCATGGCATAAGTCTTTCTAATTTATTCCAATTGAGAGGGTTGCATTAGGTTGGATGGTTTCTCGTTTAAAATTGATTCTAATTTAACCCAATTGAGCGCACAAGGGTCATATTGGGTTGCATAGTCGGATGGATTCCTGTTTAAACTTTGTTCTAATTTAATCCAATTGAGGATCACACAAGGGCCATATTGGATCGCATGAGTCGGATGGGTTTCCATTTAAAATTGATTATAATTTAATGCAATTGAGGGTCGTACAAGGGTCATATATGGTCGTACGAGTCGGATGTGTTCTCGTTTAAACTTGATTCTAATTTAATCCAATTGAGGGTCGCACAAGGGTCATAATGGGTAGCATGAGGTTGATGGGTTCCAGTTTAAAATCGATTCTAATTTATTCCAATTGAGGGTCGTACAAGAATCATATTGGGCTGCATGAGTCAGATGGGTTCCTGTTTAAATTGATTCTAATTTATGCATTCTTATTGGTGCCAATTGAGGGTCGACAATTTTATTGATTTCACATAATTATGAACAATAGATGCAAAAATAAGACATTTTCAACGTTTAAATATGGATTTATTTGTAATGATTGACAAAGATCACAAAAGTCACAAAGGTTACAAAAGGGGAAACAAAAAGAAGGTTGCAAAAGGTCACAAAGGTTAAAAAAGGAAAGAAAAAGGTAACATAAGGTCACAAAGGTCACAGGGTCAAATTTACAGAGTTTACTCTACACCTTCACCGAGATCACCCGCAACCCTAACCTTTAGTAAAGCGGATATACAACACGATGTCTGAGTCCACCAATTACCAAGACCTTATGTAATGCAGATACATCACAATGTTTTTCATCCACGTTGTACGGACTTGTGTGTATCAGTATAGAGATCGAGTCTGATGATTACCAAGACCTTGAGTAACACGTAGACAGCACGATTCCCTGCATCCACCATGTGACTTTTGTGAAGGTCATTTTTCATGGAATTTAGGTTTAGAGACGTAGACTAAGTGATGAGAGAGATGGGATTCTCCCGATTCAATCTCATCTCAAATGGATGAGATGGTGAGACTTAGAGAAATTGATGAATCTTTTAATATAGAGGTAAAATAGAAGGATGGATAGAGAGTGGCGAAAAGACAGAGTCTGACATCGAAACGACGAGTCGCAAGGATCACATGGGTCATGAGTCTGGCAATAAAAATAATGCATAGTTGGTATTCCAAAAGATAGGAGTCTGACATCGAAATGTCTAGTCGCAAGGGTCACATGGGTCCCATGGGTCAGAAGGGTCGCAAGGGTCGCTAGGATCGCTTGAGTCGAAGCTTAAACGTCAATGAGGAGAAATAATGCGAAATTGAATAATTTATCGAATTATAATGATGAAAATCACCAATTTTTAGTCCAAATAATAAAAATAATATAATATTACAAACTAATAATACAAATAATATAATATTACAGACTAACAGACCTTTCTTTTTTTTTTTTGAAGTTGGCGTTATCTCGGTGTTCACATTCCAAACACTGTCAGTGATGTTGGCATTTGAACATGTTTGTCTCGACGAAAATGGGGTTTTTCTTCGAGCCTCACCAGGTCCAGGATAACGATTCTCTTTAAGCCTCCCTTTTTGCCTTTTCTCAGCCAGCATTGGAGGTAGATTAGTAACTGCATCATATTGAGGAGGAATGTTCCAATCACTACAATCAGGAACCAAATACACGGTTTCTTGGTAAGCCAAAAACCTTATCTCTCGTAAGTAGTATGTTAAACATAGTTCTAGTATCTTGTGACCTTTACCAACCTTATGTGCAGCCGCAATTGCGTGACTGAATGGATACTTATCCACATCAAACATTATGCAGTTGCACGTTCTTTTTTGAAGACATCACTAAAAATCTTCTACCCATCTCATTTCTTACCTCATACGCATCACTTAGCCTGTTCAATTTAATAAACTCATATTTGGATACCTTTCCAAACCGTTTATGTAAGATTTTCTCAACATAAGATGTTAACTTTTGAGAATCATCACCTATAGCTGCTTCCAACCTATACCTATTGAACCATTCCACTATCTTTCCCAAACAAATTTCTAAAAGCCCTAGGATTGAAAACTTTTTTTACGTCTTCAACGTTGAATTTATTTACTCGGCTCCATTACTAGTTAATAAGTTGGACCTTTCACCCTAAAATCTGCATCTTGACCATTTAACGGATCAAGTTCCTCTTTCTCCGAATACTTTGCAACATTAGGATACCTGCGCAAAGGTCACAAAGGTCAAAAGGGTCACAAAGGTCACAACAGTCACAAAGATCATATCTGTACCTAGCCTTCAAATCATCAAATATCACTTTAAATTCGTTCATTGTGTATGTTTTTGTACATTTGAAGAACATTTTTGCACAATATCACCATTTGAACTCTTTCTACCTTGCCTTTTATTGATGTAGCTCTTTATGTTATGCGATATATGACGCGCATAAAAACCATGATCAGCTTGTTTGTACACTTGTTTGATTGCTTTTATCAAGCTTTTATGGCGATCAGATATCACAACAACAATAGGTCCATCCGGTATCACCTCTTTCAACCTTGACATAAACCACATCCATGATTCATCCTTCTCTTTGTCAACTATTCCCCAAGTAAGATGATATTGGTGATGTTCACCATCTTGCACGGTCGCCACGATCAGTGCTCCCTTGTACACTCTTGTCAGAAATGTTACATCTACAGCAACCACTTTACACATGTATTTCCATCCTTTTATAGCCGCTCCGACAGCCATAAAAAGGTATTTGAAGCTTTTCCCATCACTGTCCAGCTGAATATTTGCGACAGATCCTAGATTTCTTTCTGTAAACATGTGCGTCCACCCTGGAAGCCTCCTATAATTTTCAAAGTCATCACCACGAATCTCCTTTTGAGCATTACATTTGCCTATTAATGCCATTAAATATGATACATTAGTATCGTACTTTACTTTTACATGAGCCATCAATTCTTTTGCTGGAGGTGTCTCATATTTCCTGGAATATTCCTCATTCCAATAATCCTTAACCAATTACGTTGTACCTTTTGTATCTTCTGTTGATTTAGATATAGGTGAACAGTTATGAAAGGGATAGTGTGTTCACACACTAAACCGTTTAGAATTCGGGATTGTTGCCACAAGTAATTTCCATTTACAACCACTTCCGGCAAACTTGCATCGTACTTCCCACAGCTTCGAATCAGATCTCAATGTTCTATATCTAAAAAAAGCTTCAATTAAATATTTCCTTACAAATGCATGTACATCCTTCTTGCTATCAAACTCATACCCAATTTTAAGTTGCAATTAATCTTCAACCTCGAAGATATTATTTTCCCTGTTTGCCTTCTCGTAAACTACCATTTTGAAATTATTCTCACCCTCACCATCCTTATGCTTTGTTGGCACATCAGTATCAACTTTATTACTGCCACAAACAAATTCATCGACTACCACATTCATTCCATAACACCATCTTCTTTTAACCCGCTCGTATGTTCACTATTAGAATTATCCAAATCCAAAATATTTAATGTTTCTGTTGGATTACTTCCAACTCTACTTTTATTGTTTGAACCTACAATAACACAATCATCATAACCTACAACACCTCCATCCTCACCTTCTCTAGAAATGCTTTCAAAAGCAGGAATTAGTGGTTCAACTTCCCTCTCAATTTCCATTTCACACTTCACACTTGTCGATTCTATCTCCACATTCAGTAGTGGTTGAATTCCTCTTATGCGATCGAACAGATAACAAATTAGATGCTTGTCATTCATTATATATGTCCACTTCCTATTTTCACAAATATTGGGAAAATAGCTTAACTTCAACTTCATTGTATTTTTTTTATCATCATCTCTGCAGATAACTTATCAATAAATTACTGATATGTTAGACCAATCGGCGGACAATAGAAAAATACTCTCTTGTTTTCCTGAACTCTACCAACCTATTTAGATTCTCCATTTACGTTTTTTTCCCATTTACTATCATCCAAAAAATAAATCAATGTGATTTTTTGATCCATCGAATCCATTACATCTGTAACAAAAACATAAAATAGGGTAAATTATGTGACCCACTACGACTATGTGTTTCAAATTCAAATGACTCTATGACCAATGTGACCGTGCGACTCGATGAGACTTTGTGATCTAATGCGATCGTGCAACTCGATGAGACTGTGTGACCCAGTACAACCGTGCGACTCGATGAAACTCTGTGACCCAGTGTGACCGTGCGAAACGATGAGACTCTGTGATCCAGTGCGACTCGATGAGACTCTGTGACCCACTGGGACCATGTGTTTCAATATAACTCTGTGACCCATTGTGACCGTGCGACTGGAAGAAACTATCACTCATTGCGATCCTTTGACATTTTAATAAATTTGACTCGGTTTGACTACCTATATATTAGACTCGTTTTGAAAAAGGAGAATCGAATCTATACATATTACTCAATACTTACTAGGATTATCCAATTCACAAAAGAAACATGAAAAATACAAGAGAAACACGAAAAACTCACTATACATACAAGGCGTTTTTGCGGAACATGCTTAATTGCAAGCTTCTTTGTTGACAAGAAACCATTTTAACCTATTCGCGACAAATTTGATGTCAATTTCTAACTACCTGCGACGAATTTGATGTCAATTGCAAGCTACTCGCGTCGAATTTGATGTGGTATGGGATAATAGTAATTTTCGCACCATAGAAGATAGAGAAATCGAGGTGTTTTGGAGGAGAGAGAAAAACTATCGAATAATTAAATGAAAAGGGTAATATGGAGTTATCAATATTTTAATTATAGATTTGAAGTTGAAACTTTTTTTTAAGGAAATGTAGGATTGAAGTCAAAATAACAGTTGAAAGATATTTTTAAAGTTGTCGCTTCTTATGTTCTATTAAACTTTTCATGTTCTCTTAAACTTTGGATATACATTTATTCATTATTCGATTTTTATCTATTTAATCATTGTTCACAAAAATTTGTTATGGTATCAAAGTAAAAACCATTAGTGTTTTTTAATATCTTTTCTTTTATTTTTAAATTTTTTCTTTATTAATTTTTTATTTTAAATTAAATTTTATTGTTAATATTAATATAATAATATGATCTCTTCGTCTACAAAACATGTTATGGTATTGAGACAAAACCCTTACCAATTTTGCCTAAACAGTTTGTATTTATTCATGATGGTTTTCTTGTTGTTTATGTTATCATGTCTTATCTTGAATAGTTTGTGTTGGTCATCTATCGATGACTATGATCCTTAGCCAAGTCAATTCTACTATACAGATAAATGATCCTTGTCATAATTGTTATATTTGCATACTAACAACAAAAATGCATCGTTATTGAAAAGTGAAGTTTGAATTTAGAGTACATCGTGAAATGAAATAACGATGGTTATTAAAAAAGTCACAAAAAACTCTACTTGTCACATGACAAATTAAAATTGTTTATCGTAGTTGATAAATCATATATATAAAAAAGGGAGTTTTTTTCTCCCCTCTCCTGCTGCCACGTCAGCGGAGGAAAAAAAATTGTCTTTTATTAAAAAAAGACCTTTAATTTACTCATAACTCTCTTCACCTCTTCGTCTTCTACCCATGTTCTTTAATATCCATTAAAATAAGATTCATTTTCTCATGATCGATCGAATCTGAGTCCATTCAAGCAGCTCCTCAGGTTCATCGTCTGCACCGCATGAAAGGGTGCGTCGCTCCTCATGGAGAAGTGGAGCATTTGAGGCAAGACCCACACTTCTACGGGGCCACCCGAATCCGAGATTAAGCTTACAACTTGGCCGGTGATAGCTATGGCGGAAAAATCCCTCACACCATCACAAAAAAAGGTTGGAAAACCAGTTTCTTCGCCTCATTTTTCCAGACTCATCCACGACTCTTCGCCTCATTTTTCTTCCGTTGCTAATGCCCATTAAAGAACTCTGAAATTCGTAGTACCCACAACAATCCTTGCACCTGTTCGATGACCTATCCAGATACCATTTTATTAATCGGAACCGTGTGTATTGCTGCTCCTGGAGGAGGATTGAAGGATTGAAGCATAGATTTGGTCTTTTTCAAACCAATTTGCGCAAATATCGCTCTCGGGATTGGACCGAGAAGAAGCGTCAAGCGATGGCGAGGACGACGAGGGGATTCGACAAGCGAGGCTAGGCAAATGCAAGCATCTGCTGGTTGGAACTCCTGGAGGAATATTAGATCTTGCTAAAAAGGGAATCTGCGTTTTGAAAGATTTCAGAATGCTTGTCATGGATGAGGCCGACAAGCTTTTGTTTGTAGAGTTTCTTCCTTCAATAGAGCATTTGGTCTTATATCGACGACTTCGGAGGAGATGGAATCGATTCCACCGTCAAGACGCGTGGCCATTGGCTTCTTCTCCACGGGCAGAGGGGATGTTTCTGTGGAAAAATTGGAGGCAAAGAGTCGTGGATGAATTTTTGGAAAACTACTGCCATTGTGAAGAGGCGAAGAGTCGAGGATGAAGGGTGTGGGGATTTTTCCTCCGTGAAGGATAGATTTGGGTCTTTTTCAGACCGATTCGAGCAGACAACCGACAGCTTAATCGAAGACTTAGAACAAATCAATGTCGAATGGTGTGCAGGAGCCTTCGCTCTCGGGGATTGGAGCGAGAAAAAGCCACAAGCGAAGGCGAGGACCGCGGGGAGATTAGACAAGCGAGGTTAGCCATTAAATCTCAGATTGCTTGTATGTGACTATGTGCCCAACAACACCCTCCATTACCATCTTCACGGTATGATAATTGCTCCCATGATTTAACTTTTCTTTGCGAGAAATTGTATAAACTTCAATCTGTGTCCTTTATGCAGCTGACGGAAGGCCAGTACTGGCTTGGGCAACTCGGTTTTCTTCTTCTGCATTCTTATCTTAATGGTTTGTTGTGCTTGGCATATCTGATGTGTTCATTTTCTGTTATCAATTGCATGTATGGTTCATCATTGGTTTACTTCTCGGCCATATTACTTGGCGATTTTAAATTTTGATTGTCCTTGGATCTCCATTTGACATTCTTTTTTGCCCCGTTTGGATTGCAAGCTTTTGTATTGATAGAACTCTTTATGATATCATGTTCTGATGATGTATGATCTGTATGTAGTGACAGTGCTTAGAAGATTCACAGAAAAGCAGAGTGCACCTGGCTCTTCTGTTTTGAACATCTACCGAGATACAGAAAGTCTTTGGTCAAACTATCAGAGACATGTAAGTTGTGTGAATTAGAGCATCCAGTCGATAACTATAATCCATCTAAGTGAGTCTATGTAAATATCGTTTATTTGTCACTAAATTTGTCAATATGTTTTGTTTGAATAAAATCCTCCAGTAAAAGAGAGGTTAAAACAAGAAAGTGCTCAAGGTTCCCCGAATAGAACAAAATGTATAGCGAGCTGTTTATTTCTTTTCTGTTTTAGATTTTACTAAATTTCATACAATCCTGGAGTGGCATTTGTCCCTGGTTGATTATAGTTCTCTGGAAGTGATTGAGTTAATTCTTTACCTCTCATAAGTTGATTGAATTAATTCTTCCCCTTCAGGCTCTGGATGCTACAAGCAATGAGCCATGGGGTCCACATGGATCACATCTTGTTGATATTGCGCAAGCCTCAAGAAATTAGTAAGCTCAAATCTCTATTTGTTTTATATTTTTGGTGGGCGCACTATATTATGAAGTTGTAATATGATTGTTTCTTACAATTGGCGGTGACGGTGGAAAAATTGGCGGCATGTCTATAAGGTCACCAATAAATTTCTTGCTGCATTTTGTACTTTTCATTCTGTTTTAATAGTGAATGAGACATTCTTATTGGTTTATCTTCTCCGCTCACTTCAGGCTTTGACAGTCTTGGAATACATGATCAGCCATGGGTCAGACCGCGTCATAGATGAGATCGAGAACATGCATATCAAATTTCGGTAATGATTGTTCATAGTAACGCATTTTGGAAATGGTCATCAACAAGAAAAACATTAGATGTATCTCAACAGTCGATTATCCTACTCAAGAAATATTTCTCTTTACTGTTTGGCAGACCTTGGTCGATTTTCAATATATTGATTCCAGTGGTAAGGATCAAGGTAGCAATGTTAGAAAGAAGTCACAGAGCCTTATGGACTTGGTGAATGACAAAGAAAGAATAGCAGAGGTCAGCGAGAAGGTAGCTGCCAAAGGGGCAAGTAACTTTGATATGCATGTAATCTTATAATCATTTCCTTTCTGTAATCTTTTAATCATTTCCTTTCTGGCTTGGCCATTTCTTTGGTTTCTGCTAGCTTTATATCAAGCTTTTATTGGAATTTTACGCCACCATTACTCTCTAGGTTTCGAACTGAAGTATTAAACTTTTCTCAGTGGCCTTTACATAGTCTTAGCTTCAATTTATTGATAATTTTTCAAATTCTTAATCAACCTGTTCTAAGAAAGGAAGTCATGGCTTTTTGTTGCATTCAGTTTGTTGGGAAATACATGTGGTCACAGTTTTGACTTGTGAAACTATATGTTAAGGATAAAGTTATAAGAAAACTACTGCTTCGATCAATGAACATGGTAAATCTTGGACACTATTGTACGGTATGTTTCGAGACTCAACGTCAAGTAAGATGTATAGGCCTTCAGGAAGATATGGTGACAGATTCGATTATGAAAGCCGAAATGGAAGTAGGGATGAAGAGCGTAGTCGTTATGGAAGAGAAAGGGAATATGGCTACAGGGATGATGATAGATATAGCCGTGATGGAGATCGTTGCTCCAGAGATTCTGAAGATCGGAATGGAATATATGGGTACAGGAATGATGATAACCGTGAAAGGAGCAGAAGTGTTGATCACCAAGATGGATCAAGAAGTAGAAGTTCTGACAGAGACCGAACCTTTGAGGATTATGGACATTCTTCATCGCGGTAAATTTTTTTGAATCTGAACTATATGTATCGCCGTTTGCCTTGAACTCAAGATTAAAAGAGCTGATATTTCAAAACATATCAATTATATTCCGATGGAGTTTTTTTTTCTTTGAAGGATAGGTTAAATTTCCTATGGAAAATACTTAACCTAAGAATTTTTTGGATCTCATTGAACTTGGCCATCTATTTAATTGTTATGGTGCTCGAATATAAATTGATTCATCCTTTAATGTCCTATAGGGGTAGTGGAGCCAGAGCTAATGATCATTCTCAGGGTGGGAGATAAACTCTAAGATTATGTTGACATTGTTTAGGCCTTTATGGATTAAATTAATTTTTGTGGATGAAATGTGATCGTGTTTCGTTTTCTTGGGGTTCGATAGCAGGCAACTTGAGAGGAAGTTCTCTAAACAAAATATTGGTGCCCCATTTTAAAATAAAAGCCACATGTTTTATGTTCTGTTGTTAGGCTTTGGTTGTCAGAATGTGATGTTGGTAGATTAGGTATTCGCTACTTGATACTATGTATCGAGGGTATTGAAGGATTTTGTATGGAAACTGTGTTGAAAACTTCTTTCTATGTAACCTTACTATCTTCGTATTGGCATGTATTCATCGAGTATGTTATTAAGCACTATGGTTAGAATGCAACAAATGTCGATGACAAAGGTGGATTTGCACCAAACAATCAGGTAAAGGCTTAACTTTTATCCATATGAAACTGCAGTTTCCATCTCACTTTACCTATGCAATCGCCTTCTGTCTGGTTCTGATAAATAAGGCGTGACTTCAATTGCTTAAAAGTGTCGTTTACAAGGTTGGCTACACATTAAAGGTCACTGTTTTCCTATAGCCTTGATGGTTTGGTTTATTGGACATTATTCACATGTCTTTCTACATTATAGGTACAATATTTTTGTTGTTATGTTGGTTACTTATGTAGGGGTGACTCAGATCTTTCCACCGGTTAATATAAAGATTCAGAGGGGATAAGTTCTACGATACCTCATCCTACTCATATGATGATTAAAAATGTGATCAGGATGAAGACGAAAAGGTATGAAGATTGAACACTGACCTATTTGTATGTTATTTCCATGTGATTGCAGCTCATTTTTTCCTTAATTGATGAAGTTTTAAATTTCAAACCTCCACTTTCAATATTTATACTCATAACATCTGCAATACAAGATTTGTTTTTGCTTGGCGTCATTCCTTTTTTTATATCATGGATATACTCATAATATCTGCAATACAAGAAATATTCATTGTATCTTAAAATGTTAATATTTTAGTCTCATATGACTAATGATAGTTTGGAAGAGTTTATATGATGTTCTTTCATATCTGTTTTGTTTTCCAAACCTACATTTTCATTTCACTACTTAGTAGATGGTGAATCGTATCAAGGAGAAAGTAAGGCAAATTCTTCGTCATTAGTGCATTGGTTTCATAGGGGTAGTTCTAGATATCAAAGAGCTTAAATGGCCAATTTTTTGGAAAACCATAAGGAGTTTTTGAAAAGAAACTAATGTTCTATATTTTATACAATCTATCTCCTTCGTGATTGGTGCTGAAATTTGTTATATGGAGGTTTCAATCTCCATCTGGCATTTTCAATTTCAATGACTTTGAATCTTTTGGACATTATGGATTATGGCAATATGTGCATCAAAAGGGAAGCTACTACCAACTTCAAGCCTCATGTCTATAAGATAATTCATTAGATAATTAGTAGAGGTATTTTTCTATTCAATTGTCATTTGAGGGTCGATTTTATATAGTTGTTGTCTAAATATGATGTTGGCGAGAAACTTCAACGATTGAATGTAAAATTGATTTGATTTTAGTGCGGGAGTAATGTGGGCTCTTATGAAATGAAAGGAAATACCATTTCTTATGTTGAAAACAATATTCTTTCAAGTTTTTTAACCCGTAAAGCTATTCGGTTTTCTATTGGATTTGGTCGTACGTAGGAAAACTTGATTGAAATACATTATATCTCATAAATCTATTTTCAAAATTTTATTGAAAATAATATCCATGTGTTTGTATTGACCGATACATAAATCAAATTTTATGATAATGTTTGAGTTAATGAATAATATAAAATATTTAAGAAAAATACAATTTAATTATATCAAAACCGCGCAGATCTAATAATAATGTTCAAATTAATGAATTACATATAAAATATAAGATAAATATATTTTAATTATCACAAATCCGCGCATAGCGCGGGTATCATCTAGTTTTGTATCAATGATGTCCTTGATAGCATCGTTCACATGAAGTGTTTTGATAACTCGACGCAATCTATCCGAATGTTTTACTTAACGTAATATACATAAATTTAAGGGATTGAACAAGACCTTTAAAATTTAGATCTTAATAAGAAGGTTCCTTAGGTATTAATGTCAACTATGCAAAATTGATAACATACTGACAATAATTGAAAAGCCTTGAGTAATATTTTCACTTATCGTGTTCAAAATTTGAATGAAATTTACTAGTTAAAAGAAAAGATGAAAAGGAAATATTTGTTAACAAAATTTATGGGTCCAAATATTTTTTTTCTCTTATCTAAAGACAAATTCTGTTAATGGATCCCTTTAAAAAAATTAAATGGTGATTTAAGATAAACACCAAAAAGATTTCTTACCCCTGCATAATACAGTACTATTCAAGGTATGAATTCCAGTTCTGTCCGCCAACTATAATTGAAATGTCAATCTTTTTTACGTTGAGGATTTGCTGGTAATTCATCTAGTATTAGTCAAAATTTGTTTGTTCACATTATGGAATACTCCGTCACCTAGTTACCAAGTGATACAAAATTCATGGATATCCATTTAGGCATCGCTCCTCGACCTCGTCCTAATGCTATTTTTTTCTTTGTTCCTCATATCAGACCCAAGCATGTTTGTTCCCATTGTGGATTAATGGCTACCTAGTTACCAAATACTACAAACGTCATGGATATCCACTTTGGTTTCTCTTTCTAACATCTGGTAATCTTAAACCTCTTCATAATGCTATTTCTTTATCTACTCGTAGAAATGCTATTATTTCACATTTAAAACTAGTTAATTATAGTTCATTTTTTAAGAAATATCATCTACCATTTCAGCTCTTTCTTCCAATTCTTCCAATCCTCAAAATTGTAAGTATATGTCTATCCATTTCTTGGCTTTTTCTCTATAATCATATCATAATCCTTATAGTAATAGTTGGATTATTGATAGTGGTGATCGTAGCCATGTATGCAATGACTTTATGTATTTTTCAATGTTTTTCATACAATGGCTTAAATATCCATGTCATTGTAGGGTTGCTAACATGGTAGCTGAAACGTTTTTATAACAACCCGAATATAGATCTAGTCATGTTTCAGAAAGCGATGATGTGGGGTTTCACCAAAACACGAAGAACGATTCTTACAGTTATTTGTTTTGGTAAATACGGACGAGTGCAAGATGTGAGCTCCGAACATAAGAAACCTCTAGAGAATCTACACCGAGATCTATCTTTGTTTTCAACTTTTGATACGAATCTGATCACAAACGGAAATCGATTCTTTCTCTGTTTTTTGTCTATGTTTTTGGGAGGCTAGGGTTTTGTTTTAGTGAAACGTGAACTTTTATAACACTAATATTTTTAGTTATTTACAAAATAACCCATTACTATTTAATATTATATTTTGGCACTATACTTTCAATCTCCGACTTGCCTTAATGTAATATCTGAAATAATCTAAGTACATGTATCTCCATACACATGCATGTCCGTACATACGATGTACAACCCTCAAAGATAAAATCAAGTAAGATAATATTCTTTGTTATTAGCAAACGTATATAATAGCATTTTGCACTGATTTTCTTACAATCATAAGCAAAGACCGAAACACTCGTAAGTGTGTGATCTCATAGGTTAATCACTAAACCAGTAGCTAATTAGTTTTCACTAAGTAACTAATCAAGGTTGGCGTCTAGCAACACTCCTCAACGACCGGATAACGTGAAATTATATCCTTACTCATACGAGTAACAACTTTACTCACAACGAACCATGGTGAAGATGATTTTAATATTTCCTTTCGTCTTTATAGCTCCGGATAAATCCTAGGCATGGTTTTACTGTCAAGCCTTAAGGATTATCAACTATGTTTCATGCCAATCATAACCGACTGGTGAATGAACCCAAGAAACTCTTTTCTTTATTCATTCATGTAACCCCAACCGAGGATTTATTACAGTCATTACAATAGCTGACAAGATAGAGCTCGAACTCATGCCAAGAGTTGACGGATCTCATATTGATTAGTCACTAACTACATAAGCATCTAATTACTCTTAATATCTATCCAACTAGTATAGAAAAATACTAGGTTTTCGAATCAAAGAATAATAGATAAAATACCAGTTACTATGTTGATCTCAGGTCTAAGGAAAGATGTAACATTTCGATCCTCTGAAAAAATCTTATTGACAGATTATTGGTAATTTAACCATTAAGAATTCTCTCTTTAGTCTTATTTAGTGATCACATCTCAATGTGCATCACCCACATATGTGATTTATTAAAAAAGATCTACTAATTTCTATCACCATAGAAGCTATCACATACATATTGTTCTTTTTGGATCACTAAAAGTTCAGTTAGTGATCTAGCAAACAAGAACAATTTAGACTAAGTCTTACCAAAACTTGACTATCTTTATTATGATCTCTATCATAACATCAAGTTTCTAGACTTAATCATGAACTCTATCATACACCTATGATAATCATCAAATGATGAAAAAAATATAATGTTATATAAAATGAAATCATGTCTAAAAATAATACATAACTTGCTACTAATCTCTATAACAATGTCTAACATATGTTGCAACTAGTTCCAACTCGCCATGCCCCTCAATTCGATCCTTAGCTTATGCTTATCAAATGCATTTGACCCAAGCGCCTTCGTGAACAAATCTGCTGTATTTTCCTTTCCATCTACATTCTAGATTTGAATGTGCCCAAGCTCAATGATTTCTCGAATAAGATGGTACTTCCACAGAACATGTTTCAATTTCTGATAAAACCTTGGTTCCTTAACCTCGTTTATAACCCAGGTGTTATCACACAATAAAGGAACATGTTCCTTTATCGAAGGTACCACAACAAGTTCATATATGAACTTTCTCATCCAAACCGCTTTTATAGCCGCCTCACATGCATCTATGTATTCTACTTCAGTGACCGAATCGACTATCATAGCCTGCTTAGAATATTTCCAACTTATTGCTCTTCTATTCGGGGAAAACACATAGCTTGAAATGGATCGGTTGTCATCCTTGTTCTTTGAGAAACTTGCATCAGTAAACCTTCTAACTCCAAGCTAGGACTTCCACATATGAGGATCTGGTCCTTAATCCTTCTCAAGTACGTAAGGATGGTTTTTACCAACTTCTAGTGTCTCTCACCAGGATCTGTCGAATATCTACTACCACATTTATCGGGTAAGTTATGTTAGGCCTAGTACATGCATTGAATACATGATGGCTCCCATTGCGCTAGCATATGGGATCTCAATCATGTGTTCTCTCTCTTCCCGAGTCTTAGGAAAATCCTTCATAGAAAGAGTAATTCTAGTGTCTATCACAAGATAACCTTTCTTGGAATTTTCAAAGTGTGTCGTCTTACGAAACTGTCAATATACTGGAACTGGGACAGTCCAAACAACCTCTTTGATATATCCCTATAAATCTTTATTCCTATAGTATATAGGTCTCTCCTCCCAGATCCTTCATGGAGAACTGGTCAAACAATCATGACTTTGTCTTTTGCAAGGCTGGTATGTCATTATTCCCTATGAGTAATATATTATCTACATATATAGCACAAGAAAGACAAACTTGCTCTCACTAACCTCCTTGTACACACAAGGTTCTTCTTAGCATCTAGCAAAGTTGAACTCTTCAACTGCTTTGTTAAAGTGAATGTTCCAGCTTCGAGAAGCTTGCTTAAGTCCATTAATGGACCTTTGAAGCTTGCACACTATGTCACTTTGAGATGGCAACGTGAAACCCTCAGGTTGCATCAGACTTCTTCCTAGAGCTATCTGTTAAGGAAAGCTTTTTTCATTCCATTTGTCATATCTCTTAGTCATAGTAGGCAACTATTGGTAGTATAATCTGAACAGATTTAAGCATTTCCACAGGGGAGAACGTTTCTTCATAGTCAATCCCTTCACGTTAACTATAACCCTTAGCCACTACACAGGCTTTATAGATGTCTACATGCCCATCATTTCCAATCTTCTTCTTGTAAACCCATTTACAACCAATTGGTCTAGAAGTATCAGTTAAATTAACCAAATTTAATATTTCATTGATCTTCATAGACTCCATCTCGTATTTCATGGCTTTCCACAATTTCTCAGAATCTGGACCTTATATAGCTTCTTGGAAAGTGAAAGGATAGTCATCTCTATGACAAATCACTTCCTCTTGCCCCAATAGATTCAATCTTTTAGGTGCACGTCGAGAACGGGTAAATCTTCTCACAGAGGCTTGTGCAACAAGTCCTACCTGCACCGGAATGTTTTGTTAAACTTGTTCTTAAACATGTTCTTGAAATAGTTCCTAAACATGTTCTTAAACTTGCTCTTGAATAGGTGCTCTCACTTCAACATTTGAACATGGAGCCATTTGGTTCAATAGTAGATCACCCAGCCAAGGTTGCTCACTTGACATTTGATATACTTGAGCTTGCACTGGTTCATTAGGTTCTTGAATTTCCTTAAGAACTATTTCTCCACCATGAATTCCTTCTTCAAGAAATTTCCTATCCATAAAGGTTGTAGTTTTGTCCATAAACACTTTGCACTCAGAAGGGTGGTAAAAATAATATCTCATATTTTCCTTGGGATAATCGATGAATCTACACTTATTAGACCTAACATCTAGCTTTTCTGATTGCAGGCTATTTACGAATGCATGACAACCCCAAACCTTTATGTGTTTCAGGTTGAGTTTTTGTCCTTTCCATATCTCATATGGTTTCTTAGAGACGGCTTTAGTAGGAACGTTTTTCAAAATATATGTCATCGCTTTTAAAGCATAACCCCATAAATTGTTTTGAAGAGTTGTGAACCCCATCATGGATCGAACCATATCTAATAAAGTCTGATTTTTCCTTTCGAATACTCCATTATGTTGGGGTGTCCCAGGAGAAGTCCATTGTGAAAAAATCCCATATTGTCTTAAATAATTCAGAAATCATGACTTAGATATCCTCCACCTCGGTCACACCTCAACACCTTGATACTCTTTTCGGTTTGTTTTTTCACTTCACTGTGGAATCTCTTGACCATTTCAAAAGATTCGAATTTATGTTTCATGAGATACACATACCCATATCTCAATATATCGTTAGTGAAAGTGACGAATTAAGAATATTCACCTTTAGCTTGAACTTTAATAGAACCACATACATCAGTATGTATGAGTCGTAGAAGTTCCATAGCTCTCTCTGGTTCCAGTAAATGAAGATTTGGTCATTTTACCCGTCAGATAAGACCCACTAGTTGCATATGATTCATAACCATAATGACCCAGAAGGCTATCTTTATGCAACCTATTGATTCTCTTCTCACTGATATGACCAAATCTACAATGACAAAGGAAAGTCTGGTTTAGACGATCATCTAACTTTCTCTAATGACCAGAAACGTGCATATTAATAGATTGAACATTCACATTATATAAGACATATATACCATGTTGAAGATAACCATTCGCACATAAATCATCGCAATGATAAATAGAGTAAATGTTATCATTGAAAATTGTCTTAAAATCACGTCTGTCTTATATAGAAATGGAATTGATGTTCGAAACAAATTTCAGAATATAATAACATTCTTCTAATAATAAGATCTTGCCCGTAGACATATATAGAGAAATCGATCCTACAGCTAGAGCAGCAACACTTGCGCCATTTCCAATCTTAAGACTGAATTCTCTTCTCTTGAACCTTCTATCGATCCTTAGTCCCTGCAACATATTGCATATGTTAAAGCTGCTACCAGTATCTAATACCCCTTTATATGAATCAATAGTAGTTAAAGACATCATGAAAACATTTTCCATGGAAGTCTTAACTCATTTCTTATCACCAAGAGACGTCAGGGTATTCCCTGCAGTTCCTCTTACAATGGCCCTTCTTCTTGCAGAAGAAGCACTTAGCATCTGAGAAGCACTTAGCATCTGGTTGGTTGGCCTTGCTAGCACTGCCCTTGGCCTTTGTCACATGAACCTTAGGCACACTTTGCTTGGTTTTGGGACTTTTCTTGCCCTTTCTCTTTTCATAAGAGAATTGGCCCACCAATAGCACAGAACTGGATCCCTTCACCTCCATGGATGTCCGCTTCTGGTAATCCATCAGTATGTTACACATCTCATGCAAATCAAAATCCATCTTGTTCATGTCGAAGTTAACAATGAACGGTGAAAAAGAGTCGGGGAGTGATTGTAGGATCAGATCCTATTGCAACTCCTTTCCGAAATTGCACCCTAGCTTCTAGAGTAGTTCCATAAAACTTATCATCTTCAGAATATAGGGTGACACTAGGAGTTTACAGTCAGATTGGACTTGAACAAAGGCTTTGACAACTGATACCTTGCCATACGACTTTGTGGTTCATACATCTTCTTAAGATGTTCAATGATCTATGGAGGAGTCATATCCTCATGCTGCCTTTGGAGTTCAACAGTCATCGATGTCAAGATGATGCACTTTACAGTAGTGCAATCATCATCATGCTTCACAAGATCATTAATGGAGTCTGGATTCACAGGTCAAGGACTGCAGGAGCGGGCTTATCAATCACATTGATAAGCTTCTCATAATTCAAAACCAGGCACATATTGCGTTAGCAATCCTCGAAGTTATCCCAATAAATTTATGGGTCTCGATGATGGAACGCAAGGACAAAAAAGACGAATTCGAGAAATAAGGTAACAATTAAATAGGATAATATAAACATGAGGGAATGAACATCAGAATATCATAAAGACATGAACTTTTATTTATATGATATGCATGCTAATCAATGTTACAATGACATCAGAAATCCAATTTTATATTACAATGACATCAGAAATCCAATTTTATATTACAATGACATCAGAAATCCAATGTTATATTAGCATTAACCTACAACTATATGTATGAGTCATTTGGTTGTCAAGATAATTTCCGAACATATAAAGTAGGTTGATTATTGATAACGTCTAATTTGTTATAGTATTTTCATTCATTTTCATAGTTAGTTTAATCATTCATTTAGACTTTACTAAGCATTAAGTATCATTTAGCCCTCTTCTAGCGTTTTCTCGTATATTTATAGGAAATGAAACTATCGGACACTAACACGAGAAAATGTTATAAAACTCAGCAAAACCATTCTCCTATCAGCTATGCACGTCAGCATCCAAGAATCTCAAACCGAAGAATAGAAATGGAAGCTAGTCGGTTGGATCACACATGGACACACAGGTGGACTAAAATGGAAACTTGTTGGCTGTTGGAGTAAAATGGAAACCTTCGGTTGGAGCAATACTTGTAAGAACACGGCTCACCTAAAATGAAAACTTGCTAGAGCAGAAGAGGCAGCACGTGAGAAAGCAAATGGAACATCATCCACTTGCAACAAAAATGTAAAATTTCTACCACTTCCCAAGCAAAAATGGAAACAATGGTCGCCGGTCACAAAAAATGGAAATAGCAGTTGTTGTCTAAAAGAAATGGACACCAACCGTTGGCCTAAAATAAATGGAAATCGATTGTTGCCTCCACAAAATGGAAAGAGGACACGGTTTGCTGCACAAGAAGAAAAGGAAAACGTTGTTGCACAAGAAGAAATGGAAACACAAGCCGCTGGAACAAATTGGAAACACAAAGTTGCTGAACAAGAATGGAAATCGGTTGGAGCAACAAAATAGAAATCGACTGGAACAAGAAACGGCAATTCGGCTGGAGCAAGAAAAAGGAAACCAAAGGTTGCACGACTAAAGATAAGAAATGAAACAGCCGCTGCACAATAAGAAAGGAAACATGCGTTGCACAATAAGAAAGGAAATTGAAGAAAATGGAAATCGAGAAAAAGGAAACGAGTAGAGAAGATGAAATTAGCACAAAAAGGAAAGAATGAGAGCTTAGATTCGCCCAGAAGAGTTTGGACAGAAGGGGAGAGGCTAGAGGAGGACGATTTGGAGCTGAAGAAGAGAAGGGAAGATATGTTTTCGTTTTGTTTTATGTTTATCGATTAGTTCGGTAGTTAAGGGTTAGAGTTTTGCCGATATATAATGAAGGCTGGTGCTTAATGCTTGGTTATAGTATTTGATCGTTTTCAAATTGATTGGTTGTTCTTAATGCTTTTGTTCTTGCATGCCACTTGAATTAATGATTATAAAATTCTGATTGCATCAAAGGATGAATTAGATTTTGGAACATAGCCATGATTTGGGGTCTTAATCAATTTAGAACTTTGACCGATCGGTCGATTGAACTCAGGAATTAGGATAGCGATCTATATGTGTTTAGTTTGTGAGATTACACAATTGGAAGAATGGTAGTACACATGCTAGATAGTGAGATTAGGCATCAGAAGAGTCATTCCTTATGGTAGAACTTGAATTCCCTGAACTCGTGATAATATCTATAACCATGATCTTCAATAGCACTTCGTTGCACTATTGTATTGGATTTGTTAGGATTTTAATGGTTGATGTCGGATTTGTTCTCCCAATTGGTTTGGTGGGTTGTTCTTAATTCTTCCATCCTTGTTGATCACTTGTTTGAATGAGTTAGAGGCTTGTCTAGGCTGGAAAGTCAGATTTAAGTCTTGGAAATAAGCCTATAATGAATTAGTTCAATAAGAACCTTGGTCAGTCGGTTAATCTATTTTAGTAACCGTGAGAATTGAGGTTGAGTTCTCTACTGATTTTAATGCATCTCGATGTTCGATTTGCTGCATCATGAGATAAGTACGTTGATTTTCTAGGTATCGGATTTAGGTGTTGATAGAGTCCCTTTCAATAATTGATTGTGAGTTCCCCATCGATCGAGATAATCTGATTTCGTGATTCATACAAAACGTCCATTATATCTCCTGGAAACTCTCGAAACATGTGGTTTTTAGTTATTTGGATTTATCTCGTTAGTTAGTTAGTTTAGTCTTTACTTTGCATTCCAATCACTTGATTTATTATCTGTCATATTCATTAGTTAATAAATTTATTGTTGCATCATTTCCCTAGTGTTCGATCCTGGTACTATAAAATTCATATTCTTGCGGAAACGTTACTCTAGGTATTTATTACTTGAGATTAACCACATCAATTATAAATACTATCACCACAAAATTCATAATCTAAACATGCACCTCTACATCACATAGTCACCTAGTTGTCAGGTCGTTCCTATTAATATAGTTGAGTTTATCCTTCATCTTATGGTCAGATAATAATTAAGTTCATATCCCTCGGGTTGTCCAGGCGTATCCAAGAACTAAGTGTTTCCTCCCACTAAGCATCTCATGTTATAGACACATTAATCTAATTCTTGAACTACATGCCTTCTGGTTGTCATGTCGTTTCATGTAAACAAGAACCCATTCATATGTCTAATTTGAAGGAAAAGCTAAATGATAAACAATTTATCATTAAAACTCAATTATTTAGGAATAGATAGAAACGTCATTCGGTCCGATGGTCAAACCATACGGTCATCTAATAAAACTATCATGATATCGAACCTCACAGCCATATTTTACGAAGCTCGCCCACATCTCTATCGACTCGATGGAGTCGTCTCAAGTCTCAATCGAGCGATCATCTTTTGGGACGATCCATCGCGATGTTTGAGCTTCGGCTCAATCAAGCCGAACTACCGCTCAATCAAGTCAAAACTCTCAGGAAAGAACCGTAATCAACATTTTTTCGACGGATTTTAATCCACTGTAGGGTTACTAATGGGGTAGCAGAAGCTTTTTATAACAACCTAAATTTAGATCTAGTCATATTTTAAGAAGGGATCATATGAGGTTTCATCAAAACACGAAAAACAATTCTTAGAGTTACCTATTTATATGAATACAAACGGGTGTAAGATCTGAGCTCCGAACATACAAAGCCTCTAGAGTATCCACACCGAGATCTAGCTTTGCTTTCAACTTCTGATGTGAATCTGATAACGAACGAAAATCGGTTCTTTCTCCTTTCTTCGTCTCTGTTTTTTGGGGATAAGGTTTTGTTTCAGGGAAAATTGAACTTTTATAATACTAAACTTTTTACATATTTACAAAATAAACCCATGACTATTTAGTATTATATTTTAGCACTATACTTTCAGTCACGCATATATGAATTATGACTTTATTTCCCAATTTGTCTTTACATTTTGTGCTTTAACTTCCTTCTTTTTAATTTAACTAGTTCTCAAAACTCGTACGATGCATAGACTTTTATTAATTTTAATTTTTTAAGATAAAATTAATAAATAAATATATTATTCTATAATTTCTTTTTACATATTTTATTATTTATAATATAATATAAATGTATATCTAGTTAATCTTTGATTCAAACAATCTTCACGAAAAAATGTGTCATTTCATTGTCGCAACGGTTTTTTATTCATATAACTTTCTCAATATGTTTTCTATATGCATATAGAATATCTTTTTGTATGGTATATATCTTCGTAAAGATGTTTTTTGGACGAAATTTGCATGCACTGTAAAATTTACATTCCAAAAGGTCTTTATCCTCTTCAAAAACAATATGCAAATCATTCTACAATATGTCTCAAAAGCTTGATTATTTGCCGATAAATATACACGTATAGTTTCGCAAAATGAATCCATGCAATTTTCAGCTACATCGTAGTTTATTTTTATACTCATCAATCCTTATGATAAGGATAAATGAGACATATCTTCACGACAACCTTCATATACAGGTTGTTTCGCCGTATCCAATAGGTTAAAAAATTAACATGCCTCATTGTTCGACATCTCTTCATGTGTTTGCTCATCAAATCCAGAAAAAGCAACTAACACTATTTCCACATATAGATTGGTTATCGTTATTTCACAATGAACCTTTTCATTTTTATGCATTGCTTGTACTTCTTGAACACTTACGTAAATACATGTATTTTCATATATATACTTAAAATAATATATGTTATAATTAATCATTTATTTTTATATTATATTGGTTAAGGGTGAGATGAGAGACATCCTACTTTGTTAAGAGATTTGGCTAACGATCCTGCAATAAATATATTGTGTTGGCCAATTATGTTTACTCGGGGATACACATTCCACACTTACGAGCATGGAAAATATAGAAGCATATTCAATTACGGTGTTTGCAATATTAGTGAAATAGAGGATGATAATTTCTATGGGATTTGACACCAAATCATACATGTGGAATATCTTAATCTTGTCGGATTGAAGACAACTTTTTTCAAATGTCTATGGGTTGACCCAACCATAGGACGTGATACACGAAAAAAATAAATGGGGAGGAATTGACATCAACCCGGCACGACAATATGCAAAGTATGATCCATTCATCACAACAGACCAAATATATTACGTGGACTATCCAACAGCGTTGAAACGTCTGATGCTCGTTGGAGATTCAAGAGTACTTTTGTTGATTTGACACATTTTTCAACGGTCATCCATTGGTATTTTCAACTGATGCTCTCTGAAAATTTCAGTATTTAAATCGTTGAAACAGTTCATTTTCAACACAATCTCAAATAAAAATAACAAATTCTCTCAAATACTAATACTAAACACTTAAACACTATGAAAGCTTGATGTTTTATTGATCACGTGGTTTGTTGGCGGGTTTCGCAGGAGCTCTGCCGCCACCACCACCTTTGCCACCGATTGTAGGGATTGTGAATCTCTGCATCTAAAATTTGATTTAGGAATGGATCTCTACAAGACCCAGAATTCACATATAAGATGGTCAATCGTTCCCATGGATTCCATCTTTCGCAAATATTTGGAGCTCAATGTAATATCTCCCGCAGACAAATTCATCTGCCACTATTTAGTGGAATCTTTCTCATGCATTCCATCTCTAGAAGATTAAATTAAACCAAAATAAGAAAATTAACATTAAAAAGGATGTGGATGGACTTGTCACAATTAGATACGTCTTATAGCCCACCTTCAATGATGAATAAACTCTTCAAAAATCATGTCTGCGATATATATTTCAACAACAATACAATCCTCATTCATGAGGAAATAAGCTTCAACTTCCATAGCATATGTTATTGTGTCCATACATGTCACATCTCCTACACTTAAACCAATTTACCAACTCAATTCTATCAGTAGAAGAGTAAATTAAACAAAAAAATATAAGTTAAACCGGAAAATGGAAGTCGATACACTCCAAATATGAGATAGTCACAATAAAAAAAAAATGCCTTATAACCAACCTTCGATGATGAATCAGACTCTTCAAAAATCATAGATTCAATGACTCACCAATCAAAGAAAAAAAACTGATTCACTGAGGGATAGTAGAGCTAATGAAGCAAACACCATTTTATCGAAACTTGCAAAGTTACAATGACAAAAGCATTCATCCTAATACAAGCTCAGGAGAAGTTATGATGTCCTAACTCCTGCGAGTAGATCAGATTCGATGTTATTCATCCAAAAATTATGCAAAATTCATAGCGAAAACAAAAAATTTTTAGAAAGCGAAAACAAAAAATTTTCAGAAAACAAAATTGAGTTTATTATCTACCAACTCAGCTATATCTCGTCAACTCATCATAGAACCCTAAATGTAGGCGGGAAAGGTTAGTGTTTCAAGTAATATGAATGACGCTAATCTTTACCATTTTGAAGAGACGTGTGATGTGGTTAATCTCAAGTAATAAATACCTAGACTAACATTTCCGCAAGAATACGGATCGTATAATACCAGGGTCGAACACTAGGGACCGATGCAACAATAAAGTTAATAAACTAATGAATAGGACGAGTAACGAATCAATAAGTGAATGGAATGAAAAGTAAATACTAAACTAACTAATAGGATAAACTCAATACACTAAACACCACAGGTTTCGAAAGATGCACAATGATGCAATGGAATGCTACTAAAGATATATTGTTCTTAGATATTATCACGAATTCAGTGAATTTAAGCTCTATTGTAGGATCTGACTAGCGTAGACTTGTCCACTATCTAGAATGCGTACTATCAATCTTCCGACTGCGTAATCTCACCTACTAGATGCATTAAGACTGTTATCCTAATCCCTAGGTTCAATCGACCGACCTGGCGTAGATTCTAAATCGATTAAGACCCTAAATCATGGCTAATTACAAAATTTAATCCCCTAACATGATTCATTAGACTTCTACAATCATCCATTCAGGTTGCGTACAAGACCGAAAGCATTAAGAACAGTCAATCATTCTGAAAACGATCAAATACCATAATCATTTATTCAAGTTGCATACAGGAATAAAAGCATTAAGAACACCAAGAATTAAGCACAAGACTTCATTACATATTGGCAAAACTCTCTAACCCATGGTAACGCATCTACTCAAACATGGACTTAGAAAACAAAACGCAAAAGAAGTCTATCTTAAACATAGATACAGAACGAGATTCCTCCATATTCTAATATTGTAGTCTTCAACAGCTCTCCACATTCCAAGTTCGTCGCCCCATCTCTATCCTCTTCTCTGCGTTTTGCTTTCTTTCTCTCTATGTGTGTGTTGTTGTCTGTTATGTTCTATCTGAACTGACTGTTTTCCCTTTTTCCCCTTCATCCTTCTTTCCTCTTCTTCTCTTTTCCTCTTCTTTGGCCAACTTCCTTTTCTCCTTCATTCCCTTTTATGACCGCCCGCTTGTTTCCAATTCTTGCTCGGCGGCTTAGTTTCCATTTTGCTTCCAGCGGTTGATGGTTTACATTTTTGTTATAGGCAATTGTTTCCATTTTGCTTGCTCATTGTGCTGCCTTTTCCTACTCTAGCCAGGTTTCCATTTCATGTTTCAACATTTTTGTCAAAGAGATTGGGCTACTTCAAAAATACACTCGTAGGACTAAAAGACTTCAAAAATACCCTTTCCGGAAAAAAAAATTAACTTCAAAAATGCTCTTATAAATATTGATATTCCCAAAATACCCCTACGACCCAGTTCGACCCTACGACCCAACGACCCAGTTCGACCCTGCAACCCAGACCCAGTTCGACCCTGCGACCTAGTTCGACCCTGCGACCCTACAACCCTGTTCGATCCTGCGACCCTATGACCCTACGACCCAGTTCGACCCTATGACCCAAAATCACCGGAAACCGCTCGAAAATCGTCGGAAATCGTTGGAAATCGCTCGAAATCGCCTACAAATCGCCGGAAATCGCAAAAAACACCGGAAGTCGCTCGAAATCACTGAAAATAGCTAAAACATCGTTGAAAATCGCTCGAAAATTGTTGAAAAACGCTCAAATTGTTGGAAATCGCTCGAAAATGGAAGGAAAAACGCTCGAAAATAGAAGGAAAACGCTCGAAAATAGAAGGAAATCGCTCTCAACTTTGTTTGCCTCCTCTCAAATTTGTCTTTCCCTCCGCTCAAATTATGGGAAAAAAAAGAAAAAAGGCATTACAATTTCATATACATTATCGAGAAATATGGTGAAAAACAATCACAGATCCAAATAATTACCACAAAAATAAATATAGAAACACACATGCTAGAAACTATATAAAACATCTCTATGGATAATTATATGGTCTTAACAAAAATACCTCATCCCAATATATGTCTTTGCATGGCCACGTATTTTAATAACTTTGATGCTTGTTCCTACCATTCTTCTTCGCAGCTCGTAATGCCTACAAACAATCCAACAAACACCAAAAGTTAGAAGTGTTCTTCATCACATACAAGAAATATGTGAAATGGAAACAAAATTTATTCTAAGCTTTCTCAGCCAAATACTCTTTGATTTAAGCTTTTGTAATCTTCTTGGACGAACTCATCTATCTACCCTTGCGTCAACCACTTGTATCATCTTGATCCTCTTCCGCATTCCAACTCTGATGCCTACTCCAATATAGCTACTCTTACTCGTGTCCATGCTTCTCCCGGAGAAAATCAACACTGAGCAAAATCTTCATACGCTAGATCTAGGAACTAAAACATGGTGTTTATTGCCAACATTCCGTCAACGCCACCATCGATCTCTCTTTCAACATTCTCATGGACATAATCCCTGAATCTCCATAATCAATTTCGATCTACAGAAACCCGGGTCACTGCAAAGAACCAACTTGATGAAGAACATGGTAGAGAACATTGGATGAACGAACCAGAGACAAAATAAACAGCAAAAGGTGAGATAAAATGAACAACATTTCCCTTATCTCTCTTTCTCTCTATATGTGACAGAGAGGCCTGGTAGAGACTGAAGAACAAATAATAGGTTCTTATGGAGGAGAACCGTTTCCTTTTTTTAAGGGTCAAAGACGCAAAGAGGGAGAAGACTATTCGCTAATAAAAAAGTGTAAAGTGGTGCGTTATGGATGATAAAACACTTAATTACACTAAAATTAAACATGAAATATATTTTATTGTAAAAAAAGGCATCGGTTGTAAGGAAGAGAAATGAACATTTCTTATCAATAAAAACTATTAAATGTTGTAGAACGTGGAGGATGATTATTGATAGTTAAAATTTATCACTAATTATTTTTTATAAAAATAATTAGTGATATTTGGAAAATATTGGTGCACTATCTTAACGAATAAATTTTATTGTTTCATTCAATTTCTCTTCTTACGTAATATATGACCTTTTCTAGCAGGAAAATTTCAAAAATATCTTTATAGGGCTAAAGTATTTCAAAAATATCTTATTCTAAAAAAAAGTTTCAACTTCAAATTTACCTTTAAAATATTGATAATCTCATGTTATCATTGTCTACAATTTTTCTTTCTCCTCCAGAGCACCTCTATTTTTCTCTCTCCTATGGCGCGAAAATTATTGTTCTTCCACACCACAACAGATTCGGCGAAGTCTCATCGAGGGGTCAAAGGGATCAAAGGTCGTCGCAGGGGTTCAAGGGTCGCAGAGGTAAAGGGGTCGCAAAGGGGTCAAAGGGTCGCATGAGAAAGGGGTCGCAAAGGGTTCAAAGGGTTATAGGGGTCCAAGGGTCGCATGGGTACAAGGGTCGCAGAGGTACAAGGGTCGCAAAATGGTACAAGTGTCGCAGAGGTACAAGGTGGCAGACGGGTACAAGGGTCGCAAAGGGGTACAAGGGTCGCAGAGGGGTCAAAGGGTCGCAGGGGTACAAGGGTCGCACGGTAGCACTGGGTCACAGAATCTCATCGAGTCGCACGGTCGCAGAGGGTCACAGAATTTACCCATCTTTTTATGTTTTTGTTACAGGTGTAATAGATACGGTGGATGAGAAAATCACACTGATTTATTTTTTGTATGATGGTAAATGGGAAAAAACCAAATGGAGAATCTGAATGGGTTGGTAGGTTCAGAAAAACCAGAGAGTATTTTTCTTATGTCCTCCAGTTAGTCTGACATACCAGCAACTGATTGATGAGTTATGCACAGAGATGATGGTGGGAATAATACAACGAAGTTGAAGTTAAGCTATTTGTCCAATATTTGTGAAAACAGGACGCCGACATATATAATGAATGACAAGCATCTTATTTGTTATCTATTCGATTGCATAAGAGGAATTCGACCACTGCTGCATGTGGAGATAGAATCGGCAAGTTTGAAGTATGAAATCGAAATTGAAAGGAAAATTGAGCCTCTAACTCCTGCTTTTGTAAGCATTGATGAGTATGAGGTGAGAAATGAGATGGGTAGAAGATTTGTAGTGAGTCTTAAAAAAAGAACGTGTGAATGCAAAATGTTTGATGTGGATAAGTATCCATGTAATCACGCAACTGCGACAGCACATAAGATTGGTAAAGGTCACAAGATACCAGATCTATGTTCAAACTACAACCTTCACATGGTGTCCAGCTTACCAAGAAACCGTGTATCTGAATCATGATTGTAGTGATTGGGACATTCCTCCTCAATTGACTGAAGTTACGGTTCTACCTCCTATGCTGACTGAGAAAAAGCAAAGCGGGAGGCCTAAAGAGAATCGTTATCCTGGACCTAGTGAGGCTCGGAGAAGTACCCCATCTTCGTCGAGACAAACCCCATCTGCTTCGTCGAGACAAACCTTATCTTTGTCGAGACAAACCCCATCTTCTTCGTCGATAAAAACCCTATTTTTGTCGAGACAAACCCTGTATTCTTCGTCGATACAAACCCCATTTTTTTCGAGATAAACCCCATCTTCTTTGTCGAGACAAACCCCATCTTCAAAAGTCAGCATCACTGAAAGTGTTTGGAACTTGATAACCGAGACGACGCCGACTTCAAAAAAATAAAGGTTTGTTAGTTAGTAATTGTGTAATACTATATTATTTGTATTATTTTGATTAAATCTTTTGTGACTTTCATCATTATAATTCGATAAATTCTTCATTATAATTCGACCCATGCGACCCTCAATTTGATTAAATTAGAACCCATCCGACGCATGCGACCTCATGCGAACAAATATGACTCATGCGAGCAATGCGACCCATGCAACCCTCAATTGGCATTAATTAGTATGACGTTGTAAATGTATTTTTTATTGGTTTTTGACCTTATATGTGACCATGCGACCCATGTCATTATCAATATGTCATTATCAATATATTTGAGTTGTATACGTCTAATTTAGAATCAACATAGACAATAATATAAATAATATCGATATTTGAAAAAATGTTGAATGTATTTTTTGAAATTTTTTCAAACTCATCCGACGAGTTCTTAAAATACTACTATTACTTTTGAAGCACAGACATTGGTTATACACAACTCAACTAGGGACACATGGGTCATAATATGTTTTAACCATTGATTGACGTTGTAAATGTATTGTTTTGATTGGTTTTTTACATTTAATCATTATAAACCCGTAAATTCGTCGATTTCGCATTTATTGATCCTTATATGTGACCGTGCGACCCATGCGACCCTGAATTGGCATTAATTAATTTAACGTTGTAAATGTATTGTTTTGATTGGTTTTGACATTTTATCATTATAAATCCGTAAATTCGTTGATTTTGTATTTATTTATCCTTATATGTGACAGTGCGAACCATGCGACCCCCAATTGGCATTAATTAGTTTGGCGTTGTAAATGTATTGTTTTATTGGTGTTGACATTTTATCATTATAAACACGTAAATTCGTCGATTTCACATTTATTGATCCTTATATGTGACCGTGAGACCCATGCAACCCTCAATTGGCATTAATTAGTTTTGATTGGTTTTTGACATTTTATCATTGTTAACCCGTAAATCCATTAAGTTCGCATATATGCGACCCATGCGACCCGCCGAAAATTCCGTCACCAAAATTCCCGCCGAACGTTTCTTCAAATTTGAAAAAATTTGAAAAAACGTAACATCTGCGACCCTTGTACTTCTGCAGTCACGTCTTTTCGAATTCCATCTGACAGCGATTCGATATCAGGGTCATGTTCCATCAATTTCCTTTTTTATAATGGAGACATACTCTCTCTCTCTAACTCTCAACATCTTCTATCAAATTTTCCCGAAAATGCCACATTTCCCTTATTTTTTCAGAGAGCTTTTTCCGCGCTATATAGAGAACTACATTGTAATCTTCTTCATCTGTAGGTACGTTACATGTAGAGAATGTATATAATTGACTTTGTTGTTTGTTTTTTGTTACAAGACATCCCGAATATCTTCTTCGATGATTATATATACGGGAAAACGAGGGACAACAACACGGTAACGCTTAAACGGAATGGGTCTAACAGAACATAGAAAGTCAAGTTGGATGGCTCCAGATTCACTGATGGGTGGAAAGATTTCTCCAACGGCCTACACTTACATGTTGGGGATTACTTAATTTTTTGTCACGAAGGTAACATGGTCTTTCACGTCACCATCGCCACTCATTCTCAGAGAAGGGTCACGGTCCACTCACTTGTTCAAATCTGGTCGTAGACGCATTGGTAAGTGACATCAATACAGACTTGGGTGATGTCGCGACTTGGGTAAGGATTTTCACGATTTTTATTCCTTTCTACGGATGTCGCATACACTTCCGATAGGGTTTGCAAGCTCGAAAGGTCTTTGCCATAGACGATGTAAGATATATCTGATGAAAGAATACGGACTGCTGTGGACCGCATATCTAAGGCCCGTGGCACATGGTGACGCTATCATCAGAAACGATTGGAGAAATTTTTGTCAAGACCATGGACTTACCCAGGGTTGTACCCTCGAAGTCGAACTATATTCCGATAGACCAACGGCAATGCTTCAGTTTTTCCCTCAACGAGGGCCTAAAAATAACAGAGTTTGATTTCAGTTGTATTTTGATTTCTCTGAACCTCCTTTGAACAAGAACATTTTTTTGAACTTGAACTTCATGTTTGTATTTGTTTGGTTTTTTTACAATTATTCAATAGTAAGTATTATTGTTAGTATCACTGTTTTTTGTGGATTTAATATTATTGTAACAAGGATCGCGGATGGACAAGGGTCAAAAGGAGACAAGTGTCGCAGGGGTCCAAGGGTCGCAGAAGGACTAGGGTTGCAAATGGACAAGAGTCGCAGAGGGACATGGGTTGCAAATGGACAAGGGTCGCAGAGGGACTAGGGTTGCAAATGGACACGGATCGCAGAGATTTGAGTCAATTATTTATAAATAATTGTATTGGTAAATAATAAATAATAAATTATTCATATTATTTGTAAATAATTGTATTTTTAAATAATAAATAATAAATTATTCATATTATTTGTAAATAATTGTATTTGTAACTAAGAAATAATAAATTATTCATATTATTTGTAAATAATTGTATTTGTAAATAATAAGGGATCCGCGGGCCGCAAAGATATATTGGACGTCGAGGTACAAGGGTCGCAGAGATACAAGGGTAGCAGGGGTAAAAGGGTCGCAAGGGTAAAAGGGTCGCAGGGTCAAGGGTCGAACGGGTACAATGGTCCGAGGGTCGCTTGTATCTCTGCGACCCTTGAACCTTTGTGACCTTTGAACCTCTGCGACCCTTGTACTTATGCGACCCTTGTACCTCTGCGACCCTCGGATCCCTGCGACCCTCGAACCATTATACCCGTTACCCTTGACCATGCGACCCTTTTACCCCTGCGACTCCTTTTATTATTATGAAGAAATTTTAAAAAAATAACAATGTACCAAATATTTAAAAAATAACAATGTACCAAATATTTAAAAATTAACAATGTACCAAATATACCAAATATTTAAAAAATAACAATATACAATATATCAAGTTAATCTCAGGGTGGCAGGAATACATTTTCCATTACTAAATACCTCAGCCGCAATCTTCTCACGCATGGAAAGAACATTTCCGTCGCAAATGTAGTGCAAATCATTACGTGCTTTCATTACCGAGGCTTCTACGAATTTGTAGGAGTAAACACCACAGTAATTCCTGTTTTTGTTCTGTGTCAGACTTTCATAATACTTATATTTCCATTCATCTTCTCCAAAAACCAAAGAAGGAAATCCTCCGAGAATGAACATCTTGGGGATAGCTTTTCTTAGATTCTCAATCACCGGATCGATATGCGTTTTCTTAAGCCTCCACTGGCAGTCGTATACCGGTGATGCATCGGTTTTGAAATCCGCTTTGATGGCTACCCAATGACATCCTACATATATACTCTCGATCGATGGAATGTTTAGAACCGAGACAAAACCTTCGAAATCACTCATTGGTTCCGTACTTCTGAATGGATACTTGCCATTCAAACAATCACTAAGAAATTCCGCCAAAGTGTCCATATTCTCGTACGACCACAGCTTGAGGATATGCATGAAAAGAACAGGACAAAAGTAAAGTTTCTTAAATATCGCGGGGAATGTCTTCATGCGATAATACTGCATCAACAACGCCTACTCCAATTGCTGCAAAAAATGAAAAAAAATAACACACATGAATACATATGTCACAAAATGAACTCTGTGAATTAGGGTTTAAAAAAACTTACATCATCTTCAAGTCATACGTCGGGCTTTAATATAATCTCCCAAAATCCTGGCCCCGGAGAGTATCTAGATCGGATTTCCATCAACTCTCATGTCAAGGTTTTGTTAGGAACATATATAGAGCAGTAAACCATTCACCGCTTGCGTCAATGAACGAAGGTTCTCGGGTTATTGAGCCCTTTTCTAATCCATTCGGCTTCCACCAGAACGAAGGTTCTTCATCCACCTTTTTATCGGGTTCTTGAACCACCTTTTTTCGGGTTCTTGAACAACCTTCGTATCAGGTTCTTGGACTCCACTATCATCTTTCCCTCGCCCTCTCCCTCGCACAATTCTTGCTCTTTTTGCCGGTGGAGGTTCAACATATACCTTCCGTGATCTTAAAACTCGTTTAGGTATTGGCGGAGGTTCAACATATGTCACACACTGCTTCGATAAAGGTCCAGCACCTGCATAAAATTTACTTCATTAAACATTTGGCGACCAATGCGACCCTACACCTATGCAACCCTGTGACCTATGCGACCTTTTGTAACCCATTCGACCCATTCAACCTTTTGTGACCCATTCGACCCATACGACTAATGTGACCTTTGTGACTGGTGGAACCTTCTTATACTTAGAGGGGACTTCTTCGAGAGGATCCACTGTAGTATCCTCGAAGGGAACCTTTTTATCCTTACAGGGAGCCTCTTCGACAGGATCCACTGTAGTTTCCTCGGAAGAAACCTCCTTATCCTTAGAGGGGATCTCTTCGAAAGGACCGACTGTAGTTTACTCGGAAGGAACCTCCTTATCCTTAGAGGGGGTCTCTTCGACAGGACCGACTGTAGTTTCCTCGGAAAGAACCTCCTTATCCTTAAGGGCGACCTCTTCGGTTGGACCGACTGTAGTTTCCTCGTCGGTGACTTAATCGACAGTAACCACTAGAGTATCTGCATAAAATTACTAAATTCATTAGATGTGACCCATGGGACTTATACGACCGTGCGACATATGCGACCCTTGAACTTATACGACCGTGTGACTTATGCGACCCATGCGATTCTACCCACCCATCGACTTATGTGACCCTTTGACTTATATGACCGTGTGACTTATACGACCGTGCGACTTATGCGTCTTTGCGACCCTTGCGACCCATGACGACTCTCGATGGAAATTGACTAAAATGAACATTTTCACTATTTATTACTCACTTGGTGTAACTTCATCAGGAGCAACGACTATAGTAACCTTTCCGGAAATGTATTCAGTTAGAGGAATGGTGGCGGCAGATGCGATATTTTCAACTAATCTCGAAATGTTTGCCAAATCCTCTTCTAAGCCATCTCTAGAGTCATTTTCAGACTCTGACTCAACCGGCTCTTCGCTTGGTTTTTTCTTGACATTGGATATGGACGTTGAAGGAATTCATCAACCGGCTCTTCGCTTGGCTATTTTCTTGACACTGGATATGGACGTTGAAGGAATTCAAAATCATCATCTCTAACAGTGCCGGAAGATTGGTTTGCGGTGCTCAAATCTTTCTCGACAGATTTTGATTTTGCCTTTTCAACACCTTTGGGATTTTTCGCCTGTGCTTTTGGATTAGGCAAATGAAACCCGACATCCCTTAGAAAATCTCTTACGGTGTTGATGATTATTTCTCCGACTCCTTGATTTCCTTCATTAATTTCTACTCCAGTATCAGACGGACTGCAGCTTCTTCTCCTTCAGCTTCATCCTCACCTTCCCTTTCAACTTCAGCTTCAGCATCACCATCTCTTTCTTCATCAACTTTAGCAACACCTACCCTTCTCTCATCTTCTGAGTCTTCAATCTTTATCATTGTTTTGCCCACGCTCTTTTTCCTCTTAGTCCCCTTCCCTTTCCCCCTTTTTTATTACGAAGAACTGCTTTTCGCGTTAGCAATTCTTGCTTACGGATGTCCTCCCAACGAATACCCTTCGGATTTCTATGAGTATGTTCCATCCATATTTGAACATCAGGATCATGGCATTCCTCATAATCGTCCAGATCAAAAAGTAAACCTTCCTCTTTGTGTTCAGCACGAAGAATACTTCGAATATCCTGAAAAACAAAATTAACCATTATTACCCTCTGTGACCCTTGTTTTCCTTATGACCCTTGTATAATTGTTACCTTAGAATCTCCGATCAGCCTTATCGCATCTACATACTTCAGGTTAATACTGGATTTAACCATCTTCTTGCACATTCTTTGGGCATGATGGATCTGCATCCATAACATCAACATACCATCCCTTTCCACCCAAACTAATGATGGTTTCGAATGGAAGTAATTGAAACATTAAAACAAAATGATAAGAATGCAAAAAGTACGAAAACATTCAAGTTATTCGAATAATATATGCAACTTACCTTTAGTGGGATCATGAAACCGTCACAATACCATTTTGGTTTCGGTGATTCTCCGCTAACGTGCTTGGGGCAAATATCCACAATCTTCTTGAATGTGTAACGCCCCCATGGAAAGTCTTCACAAAATTCCAGTCATTAACCATGTCAATGAGATCATGGTTGATAGAGTTATCTAATGAAGGCTTGTAAGCCATAACTTGGCCAACAACATCAAAGTTGCCAACCTCGTCCGGTCCTCGGCATGCCAACCTCTTCCGGTCCTTGTCATTCTTCGCCTTCACAAGCTTTCCAATGATTTGTGCGAGGGTCACCTTTCCATGGCCGAAATTCTTCTGTCTGAATGTATCATCCCTTTTAGACTCCCATCCTTTGGGATATGGTCGGCATTTCAATCCGGAAATTAGTGCGTGCTTCACTATAGAGTACCGGATGGGAACACCGTTTAAGACAAAACACAACTCATTCTTGTCTCGTACAATCACGGAATGATTTAGGAGGATAGATATTTGAACCTTAGTCAATGTGGGGCCACAATGAAATGGAATAAATGCTTAAATTGTGACTCCTTCTCGAAGTAATGCAACTCGTATTCATCTAAGATTCCTCTCAGCTTCGTTATTGTCTCGTGAGGATAACACTTGGTGGTGATATTTGGCATTATGTCCATGTCCTTGAATTCATACACAAACTTCGACTTTGGTGCCACCTGCAGAATGACCAATTAATTAAGAATAAATTATGCTTCTACCGACTCAAGCGACCCATGCGACTCAACCGACCAATGCGACTCAACCGGCCCCAGCGACTCAAACGACCCTCGGACTCTCTACGACACTCAACCGACTCATTGAGACTCATGCGACTCAAGCGACAAATGCGACTCAACCGACCAATGCAACTCAACCGACCCATGCGACTCAAGCGACCATTGCGACCCAAATCGACTCACTGAGACAATCGACTCAAACGACCCTTAGACCCCCTACAATGCTCAAGCGACCATTGTGACCCAAACCGACTCACAGAGACAACCGACTCAAACGACCCTTAGACTCCCTGCGATGCTCAAACGGCCATTGCGGCCCAAATCGACTCACTGAGACAACCGACTCAAACGAACCTTAGACCCCCTGCGACGTTCAAGTGACCATTGCGACCCAAACCGACTTATTGAGACAACCGACTCAAATGACACTTGGAACCGCTGTGACGCTCAAGCGACCATTGCGACCCAAACCCACTCACTAAGACAACTAACTCTTGCGACTCAACCGACTCAATGAGACTCAACAGACTCACTAACACTCACACCATTTCAAATCAATAAACCATTTTGCGACTCGACAACCTGCAAACCCCAGAAATTGATCTACTTACACTTATTGACGCCATTGAAGATTGACTCGTGCTCTCTTCTTCACTACTGCGGCTGATTCTATCCATTTCCTTCTTGCCAACTTCAAATTGATCCCTCTCAAGTTCGAAATCACTTGTTCTTTCTTGCTTTTGACACGGTTTGACAGTTTTTCACATCGAAAAACTGTAGAATGTGGGTTTTTTCACGTTCGAAAATTAAGGACAAATTTGTTTTTTCTCCAGTTTTTTTCGATTAAATAATTATTTTAAAGTAGGGTATTTTTGAAGCGGTTTAGCCCTATGAGAATATATCTGATATTCTCCCTTTTCTAGTCTAGATATTTGGAAAATGTAGCCAATTTTATGATATTACATTTTTAGATATTTATGCTTCTACCACTTTGGAGTCATTACACCATCAAATTTACGGTATCTTAGACTAAGTTACTCATCTTTATTTAAACTCAAGATTCTTTTTTATAATTCTATAAATCAATCTTCTTATTTAGATTTTGCTTTTCATTGTTATGTCTGCATAAGCAAAACAAAGAATATTACCTTTTATTTCACCTAATCGAAAATCTAAAAATGATTTTGATCTTGTTCATATAGATGTATGATGTCCTTTTCATGTTGAATCTTTGACGCAAATACTTTCTCATATTCGTCGATAATTTTTTTAGAGTAACATGAGTTTATCTTTTTAAATTATGTCTCAAATTTCTTTTATGTTTACTTCCTTTTAAGACCTTGTTGAAACGCAATTGAATACATCATATGTCTTATAAAATTTATTTAAATTGTAGTTCCAAGATATTATCAGTTCTAATTGATTTCGTTTTTAATTATTTTTCATGTGCATATAGATCTCAACAAAAACCGGTAAAAATAAAACATCAACATCATTTAAATGTTGCATGTTCACTCTTATTTCAATATAATCTTTCTTTCATCTATTGACATAATTGTATATTATTATTGTAAATTTTTCTTATCAATAGAATACCTACAACAATGTTAAACAATAATCACCATATCAAATGGTAACTAATACATAACCAATTCATGACTTCTTAAACGTTTTCGGTTATCTTTGTAATGTATCAAAATTATAAAAAAAAATATGCATAAATTTTTTGAAAGAATGTTACATGTTCTATTTTTGGGATACCCTTTAAATTATAAAGGTTATAAACTTCTTGATTTGTAGAGTAATAGATAATTAATATCTAAGAATGTTATTTCCATGAGCACATTGTCTCTTTTAAGGATAAACAACAATTGAATGACGTTTTTATTTTTATTTTCTAATTATGTTCTTTTGTTAATGATCTATGATTTAACTTTTATTATTTATCCTTATTTGTCTTCGAAAAATTAAAAACGTAAAAGATTATCAAAACAGCCACATAATTTTATTGTTTATCATTGTTATTGCCTTCAAAATCTCTTTATACATATACAATACTCTACTCCTTACCATATTTCCTCGTTCGATTCTTGGAATTACCTTCCTACATATTATAATTTTTTTGTTATAAATATTTCATATGAAACTGAACCTATGATTTACAAAGGCTAGTAAATCTAAAAAATGAAAGGATGTCATGAATGTTGAATTAGAGGCTTTGTTGCATAATAAGTTTGGTTCATTTATTTTCTTACATTTTGATATACAAGGAGTATATATAAATGGATATATGAAATTAAGTACTGAAAATTTGTATGGAACAATTGATCACGAAGAGTAAACCACGGTGATCTTCCACCACCACACAAAGTAAACTATTTTATTTACGTTGTTAAACGTCAAACTAAAAGTAATAATCACCCAAATACATTTGAATACGCCCGAAATATAACTCACGATCCTAAGTTATTTCTAGATTGAATCCAACCGTAAATCTCAAAATATACTCCCTCTCAGTTCAATACACCCCGGTGTATGAACTTTACAGATGAGTCTCTCACTAACCAACCCAACATACTTAATTGTATTGAATTTATGAACACATTAGGATTAACTCATTTTCTTTTACATGTATGAATGTACTTAGCTTTTATTTTCCTTCTCTCACGAGTTATCCTTTGCTATTGTGCACCTCGTCTTTAAATAGGTAGTCTTGCAGATTTATCTTGTCGTTTGTTGCCTTGTTTTAAGGGTGACATATTCTCTTGGAGGTTGTTCTTCAACTTGCTAGATTTTAGGCCAATGTCGTTATCTTTGTTGACTTGCTCCAACTTTTAGATTTTATCTTGCTTTTTGTATTGTTTGATTCAATCCTTATGTTTGTTGACTTATTCCTTGCATTCTAACGATCTCCACCTTTTTGACTTTATGCTCAAACACAACATTCAAAGTAACATTTAGCATGAGCATACGAGGTTCAAAACACACAATCAAGTCAGCACAAGTAAAACAAGTCAACATAACAATTTGAATTGTAGCTCAAAACACTTCTTCCAGACTAATCAAATTCTTCGGAAATTTCTACCGTTTCACGTGATGATCCAGCTGTCATTTTCTGTTACGCCAGAAGTTGTGCGCCAGCGATGGTGGCGCACTTTTGTTGTAAGTTTTTTAATTATATTTCAATTTTATAATTACATATATATATATTTGAAAACTACTAATAATATAACTTTTTTGCAGCATTCATACAGATGGCGCCGAACTCATACAACGCGCATCTACACTGCACGAATGCGCGACATGCAGATTCGGATGCGCATCATGATGAACGGTGCAAAGCGCAACTACTACGTCAACAACGACAGACCGAAATGGGCAACCGAAACGGTCTTCAACAAATTGATTGAGCATTGGGAGTCCGCGGCATTCAAGGCCAAGAGCGAGAAGGCCAAACAAAATCGCTACGGTGAGAAGGTTCCCGGAGATGGTCCCCATCGCCATACTTCGGGATCAAAATCTTTCACGAAAAGAAAAAAAGAATTGGTAAATTTTAAATTATTTAGATTTTTTGTTTATTTAAATATTTATCTAACAAAATTTCTTTTATATTGTAGACGCAACGGATGGAAAGAGAACCGACTCTTCTTGAAATGGTATTAGAAACCCACGCAAAGAAGAAGTCGGTTGTCGGGGAAGAGGCCGACGAACCGGAACTCGTCGATCCTCGAGCGGCCCGAACCGTGAGAGCTTGTGACGGAGAAGATCACATAGCAATCTCAGGCTTGCGGTTCAAGCCCCGACGACCTCACTCCTTTACAAAAGGATCAAATTTATTTAGAGATAAAAAGTTATTATTTTGTTTCTAAATTATTAATCAAAGAATTTGTTAAAATCTAACGTTACTTTTATTTGTCTTGTAGTCGGTGAGACCGTATAAGGGACTTCTGTACGGTCTCGGAGCGCTTCAAAAGGACATACTCGAGGACGTCACGTCGGTACCTCCATCGGTGCAAGAGAGTTTTTCGCAACAACGGCGGATCGAAGAACTCGAATCACAACTTCGAGAATTTGCAGCCAAAGTGCAGCACCTTGAGAGCGTCATCGAGTTGATGTCGGGCCAAGGGAGGGGATCAACGTCGCAGCAAGAACCGGTTCCCGATTCAGATGCAACGCCCTCTAGACGTGATGGCGATCACGGAGACGATATCGAGCCCGCCGATTTAAACAATGTGTAATAGGGTAGAGTAACGTAGTTTTAGTTTTAGTTTTTTGTGGATAATTTAATATTTTAGTTACAAACTTTTTATTTAGTTTTAAAAATTTTTTTATTTTTTTTATTTTTTTCAAAGTTACCAACGGGCATCCGTTGGCAATGCTAACGGTCATCCGTTGCGCAGCGTTTCCTGCCAAATCGTTTCTCACCAGTTTGCAACGGACATCCGTTGGCATATCTAACGGCCTTCCGTTGGCAAATCTTTCCCGCCAGTTTGCAACGGCCGTCCGTTGCAGTCTCCCACCACATTGCAACGGATATCCGTTGCAAAAAGTGATTTTCCCCGCCTAATTTTACAACAGACAGCCGTTGTCGTCCAACGGCCTTCCGTTGAAGTTTTGCAACGGTGATCCGTCACAACGTCTGCTAACAGGCGTCCGTTACTAACTTTCCAACGGCCTAATCTGTTGCCATTCCGTTACAAATTTGTAACGGATTTTATCCGTTGACACGCCATCGCGAATTGCAACGGATCGGCATTTGCAACGAACATTTCGTAACGGAACAAAATCCGTTGGCGTCCGTTGGAAACGGCTGTTTCCAACGGAATTTTGCGCTTTCCAACGGATATGTCCGTTGGAAAGCTGCTGTTTTTTTGTAGTGTTACCTTTACCCTTTTCTCCCCCTATTTTTTTTAGCATAAATTCAAAAATGTTAGGACATTAATGCACAAGATCGTTCAAAATAAGATAGGGAAGAGAAAACACTACGATGAAGGGCTTTGATATGCACTTTCATCTGCTCTTGTAGTTGGTTGAGGTCTTCCTTCATTGCATCCACCTTCTTACTGATCTTGAGGATGAATTTTTCAAGATCATATTTCTCATGAATAGGATCATTTTTATTCTCAAAATTACCAAAATGCCACCTTAACCTAATCACTTCCTTTAAGATCAAATAGACTCAAAACAAACAAAAGGAGACTTATACACAACTGAGCATATTTAATCAAATTTTAGCATTTCATTTACTCTATAAGCTCAACTATCATTAGAAAAATTTGTTTTTGGAATAGCAAAGATCATCATTTCAACTGTAATTGACTTAATATACTCAGAGATCCGACTAACCATTCAAGTTCATCTCAACCTCTTGATCGTACAAGTGCTCTTCTTTTTAAGTGAGTTTTTTCACCTTACTCACATTTCCTTTCTCTTTGAGTATCATCATCATACTTATCTTTCCATTGTTAGTAAACTTCTAGGACGTTGTAGTTTTTATCAACTCATGTCTTCAGCTAATCCCACCATTTATACCCAGGTTACTCATTGGATATACCCATATGATGTATATCACAACGGAGTAGACATGTTATCATGTACCTTTAAGACGTCGAAGTTGATTAGTTATCCCATCACATTGACCCGAGTATGTATTCATGTCAAAAAAATGTAAATTCAAGACTTCCATTTTTAGGTTGACAGCGGAATGTAGGAATAATTTTGTATTTTTTAGCTCTTTTCCTCTGTTTTTAACTTAAGCATTTTGAATTGCATTTAAAAAAGGGTCAACTATACTAAAAAGAGAGTCAAAACACTTGAAGATTAGAAGTTCACCTAGAATATTTCATTCTTTTGAAAAGTCATTTGAATTTGCCATTCTCTTTCAGATTTTTATAACAAGTAGAGAGCTCATATTTCACACACCCTAAGAGATTTTCTTAAACATATAAATTTTTTCATATCTAGTGGTTTAGTGAGTATGTCTACTAATTGATCCTCAGTAGGTACGTAGTCTACCTTTAGTTGTTTCTTCTCTACTTGTTTTCTAAGAAAGTGATACATGATTTCGATGTATTTGGTTCTAGAGTGTTGCCCAGGATTCTTTGACAAGTTTATCGCAATTTTATTATCACAATAAGCCACGAAAGTACCTATATTGCTTCCCTTGTTCTTTCTTAGTAAACTTTGGTACTCCTCAAACTATAACATCAATCCATTGATGTCATAGATTGAGTTCACCACTCATTGATTTTAAACGATTTTATTCATTACTCTACACATATCAATTATTTCCTCCTCTTATTCCTGTCAATACACATTTGTCGTTAGTATAAAAAAACATGATATTTTTCCTTTAAAAAATTTACCTAAAAATCGTTGTCACACAGTTGGCTGATGCTGATAAGATTTGCTTCAGTCCTTTCACGTAATATACATTTTCCAGTTATAGTTGTCCATCTATCTTGAGTGACCTTTTTCCCATTATTCTTCTTTCACCTCCATCTCCGAAAGTCACATGTCCATTTTTGTCTTCAGAAAAATCTGAAAGTAATTCCTTTATTCTTGTTGCATGCTTAGAACAACCATTATTGAAATACCAAATAACATCATAATTGTCATAATTAGGAGTATAAACAACACTGCAATATAAATCATATTTTTTTACCCAAACTTGTTTTATATTCTTAGGTTTCCAATATATATCCGATTTTCTATCCATATTTGTTTGATATTTTTTGGATTCCAAGTGAGAATACTTATCTATAGATTGCCTTCTCTTATAGTAAGGGCACCATCCCCAAAGATGTTCTAGTTTTCAACATGAGTAGCATCTTCATAAAGTTGTTTGCCTTTTTCTCTAAACATTAGATTCTTGGCAAAATTTAGTTTTATTTGCTCGAATTTTAGTTCGACCAGATTGTAGTACAATTGTTTTTTATTGCTCTATAGGTTGAACATTCTGTAGAGCAGTTCGCTTTGATATATTTTCCTCTGATTCAGCAATCTGTACTACAGGTTTCTTGAGAGAAACTGTAGTTACATCCTCTAGAAATCCTCCAGAAACAAAAGTTACTTTTTCAGCAATCACTTAATTATTTGTAGAACCAAGTCTGTAATGTTGCTTATTTATTTTTCCAATGGTTAAGAGATGATCCAATTTGTTCGACCCATTGTTGAGCATTCGTAACTTTTTTTGTGTCTCCTCAAGTTGATGTTTGATCAACACCACTTCTTCATGTGTTGTTGCAATTGGACATTATTTTGTTTGAGACGTTCTCCGAGTTTAATGTTTTCTTTAACCAACTCAATGTTTTCCTTGGTGATCTTCATCCAAGATTCATACAACTTCTCAACAGTTATGTCATCTTCATTATTACTGTCGGATACCGAATTTTCTTTTAGAAATGCCACAAGATTTTTCATGTATTTTTCATCTTCCTTATCGGTATCGGATTCACTCCAACATTAAAAAAGATTTCTCTTTTTTCTTTCCATATTCTACCTCGGTATGTCCATACCCTTTACATTCGAAGCATTGAATTTCCTTAAGATTTTTCAACATTGCTTCCCTCTTTAAGGTGTTTGAACATTCAGTTTTGAAGTGACCAGAACATTTACATTCATAACATTGATTGGAAACTTTTCCCTCCTTTGAACTTGGTCGAAATTTTGAATTTTCTCCATTTATCATTTTTTCGAATTCCTTTATGATATATGTCATGCTTTTTTCCAAGGCAGTGAGTCGACTTGCTACGCCCGCTACCAGAAAAGCAATTTCTTTATTTTTTATCCATTATTGTGTTCTAAACTCATCTCATTAGCTGAAAGAATTCCAACAACTTCTGCAAAATTGGTAGTGTCAAGTGTTCATCACTATTTCCATTGCTGCTTTCTTGGTTTCAAACTTTTTTGGTAGACAGCGAATGAGTTTCTTCGCTAACCTCTTCTCTTTGTACGCTTTTTCTAGGTTATGTGTCTCATTGGCTAGTGCATTCAACCTTGCACTAAATTCAGTGATCTTCTCATCTTTATCCATCCTCATATTTCGAATTGTGAGTCGAGAATGTCTAGACGAGTTTTTCTCACACTTGTTGTTCATTCATGATGCAGCTGCAACTTGTTTCAAACCTCTTTTGCTGATTCACATGATTGAATTTGTTTGAATTGATTCATGTTAATCGATGTGAAGATAATAGGTAATGCATTTACATTGTACATTGAAAGACATTTTTCTACTAATGTCCATAATGATTTTGGTTTGGGAATTGTCTTTCCTTCAACTTCCAGTTGTATTGGAAGGCTCCAACCTGACTCCACTCCTTTCCAAACATCTTCATCAATGCCGCTGATTGTTGTCCATATTGACTTTCTAGTAATAATAATTCATGGAATCCAATGAAAGAGGTCTCGAAATTGAAATAAATTTTCGGTGTGAGTCCATACATGTTACCTCGATCGTGCATGAATGGATCTCTTCTTATTCGCTACCTACTCTAATACCAATTGAAAATTGAACACCAAGAATAAACCACGGTGATCTTTCAACACCGCATAAAGTAAATTGCTTTATTTACATTGTTGTATGTTCAACTACAAGTACTTATCATCCAAGTACACTTGAACACGCCCGAAATAGATCTCACGACCCTGAGTTATTTTCAGACTGTATCCAACCGTAAATCTCACAATTCACTCTCCTTCAGTTCAATACACCCCACGTGTATGAACTTTACAGATGAGTCTCTCACTCACCAACCCAACACACTTAATTTTATCGAATTTATGAACACATTAGGATCAACTCGTTTTCTTTTACATGAATGAATGTACTTAGCTTTTCTTTACTCTCGCGCACGAGTTATCATTTTGTTGTTGTACACCAGTCATCCAGATTTATCTTGTTGTTTGTTGCCTTATTTTTAAGGGTGACCTATTCTCTTGGATGTTGTTCTATGACTTGTTAGATTTTAGGTCAATGTTGTTATCTTTGTTGACTTGCTCTAATTTTTAGATTTTATCTTAATCGTTATGATTGCTTGATTCAATCTTTGTGTTTGCTGACTTATTCCTTACATTCTAACAAATACAATTAATATGGTTTTACAAATAGTTATAGGACTAGATTAATTGCTAATGGCTACACTCAAATAAAATATATTAATTTTGTTGACACTTTTAGTTCAATAATCAAAATGATCAATATTAGAATTCTATTTGTTTAAGCAGTTTCTCATAATTGGAAAGTTCTCAGCTCAAATTAGAGCACCAGCTGTTACGCCAACAACCCTCGTTACGTCGCGCTTGAACTCCTAGCCCAACCGCTTTCACCGTGCAATTCAAGAATGACAATTTTAAAAAGCCTCACAGAACAAGTATCAATTAGATGTAACAAATGAGTTCTTTTATTAAGAATTAGAAAAATATATATATGAAATTTTCACCAACAAAGAGGAGGTTTTACCTTCTAATGTTGTTAGAAGGTTCCAAAATTTATTTATGGATTGAATTAAGCTCTTCGATAATGACACCACAAATCTTCTATATTTTGTTTAGTTAGGTTTTTCGCAATCTCCTTGAAATCATTTAATTTTAATTCAACATTTTAGTTTTCAATTTTTAGCTTACTTATGTAGATGAAATTCTATAGTTAGTAATGATATTTAATTTGTGGAACTTGTAAAACATACTATTTCTTCTATTATTAAAAGTAAGTTTTGGGGAAAGTTAAATACTTTATAGGACTCTTCTAGAACTGGAAATTGTAAGATCATAATTTAGGTTAGCTATTAATCAATAAAAATATACACAAAAATTATTGGAACAATTGAAATAGTACGATGCAAACATGTAATTATTCCAACGGAGGTTAATTCAAGATTATCTAAAGATTTAGTGTTACACCTCCTCACCTTTCATATACTAATAGATAAACTAACTTATTAATAAATGCACACCTTAATTATTTTTTATGAATAAATTGAATCAATTTCTGTCTTTGCCAACTAATATTCATCTTTTTGCAGTCATAGAGTTCTATGATATCTTAAAAATTCCCTTGGCCAAGGTTTTTTTTATTTAAAATTAAGAGCATTTGATGATGTAATTTTGGATTCATGTTTGTTTCACATATGTCTATCATTAGTTATTGTGTATTTTTTTTAATCCACTAATATTGGGGAAATGTAACAAACAAATAACTTTATTGGCATAGTAGTGCAAGATCGAATATTGATCAACGGTCAATCAATACTCTATCTTAAAGAAAAATAATATAACATTTTATTACGATTTATATTTTTAATGTATTATTTATATTAGTTTAGGTAAATACTTCATGTATCTATTTCTTTTATTTTATTTCTTTTTCCTTTATCCTTCCTTTATTACTTATTTTATTTCTTCATTAATTTTTGTGGTTCATAGTAGTATATATATATATATATACACTATTTTGGTTAATAAATTTTCTTTTTTTATTACAAATATTATTCTTTTAATCCTAATTTTTATTTTTCTCAAACCCTTTAAACCATGGTTGGACAAAATATTCGAAGTATTCGTATTCGATATTCGGACCGTATTCGCGAAGGAACAAATACAAATATAAGAAATTAGATATTCGACAAATACAAATACAAATACTATATTCAATTATTCGCAATTATTCGTATCTGCAAGTATTAAATAGATAATTTATTTAATATATAGATATATATAATAAAATTAATTTAAGGGATCAAATTATAAATAAAAATATTATTAATTTTATTTTAAGACCAAATATAAAATATATAAACAAATAGTTACTATACTTAAAATTTGGAATACTACAAATGTAATTTACAAAATTTTTATTGGTTGTTTCAAGATTATTTGAAACGTAAAAATCAAGGATTAGGGGTTGTGAAATCAAAATTCGAAAAATATTTGTCAGAAGAATGTGAAGAATATGTTGGTGGCAAGAGATCTTTTGGCTATTCTGACATCTACAATTGCTTCAGAGTCGGCTTTTAATACGGGAGATCATGTGATTAGTCTGTATCATAGTTGTATGACTGCTAATATGACTAAAGCTTTAATTTGCACGCAAGATTGAATTCGTAATCCAGGTGGAATGGATAATGTTATGGACATATTGCAAGATATCGAAAAAACAAAACTTCGTAAGTATATATCTTTTATTCTAGTTTTATTTTACTGTAATTGATATTTAATATGATAATCTAATAATTTGTTATGTTGTTTTAGATGAATTGATGATGCTAGTGGAGTCATCCACGAAGTCAAATTTAGATGATTAAGAGATTAATGCGATTAGTGTTTCGTTTATTTATATTATGTTTTTTTGTGTATTTGTGCAATTTGAAGACTACTTATGGATTATATTTTGATAATTATCAATTTTTTTATAAGAAAAATTTTTAGCAATTATTAAAAAAATTGATTTGGATACGGATATGAATACCCGACGATTATCCGAATATTTGCGGATATTCGCATTTACGAATATCCGAATTTACGAATACGAATACTAAAACCGAATATTTGACGAATACGAATACGAATAGTCGGATATTTGCGGATATTCTGCTATTTGCCCAACCCTACTTTAAACATGAGTTTTTCGATATGTGATTTCGTCATTTCAATCTCTATTCACACAATATGATAATAATAATATCATATATATATATACACACACACATTTCATTTTGTGTTATTATTTGCCCTTGAGACAATATTTATATCCTTTGAAGTTAATTCAGACAGGGTAATATAAATTGTAAGAATTATGAAATTTCTTTGAAAATATCAATAAAAAATAATAAAACAAAATTGAGTCACTTTTTAATCACTTATATAATTATTTTATATTCACCAAATTAGGGCTGGGCAATATAAAATATATAAATAAATAGTTACTATATTTAAAATTTGGAGGATTACAAATGTAATTTACAAACTTTTTATTGGTTGTTTCAAGATTATTTGAAACGTAAAAATCAAGGAGTAAAGGTGGTGGAATCAGGATTGAAAAAATATTTGTCAAAAAAATGTGAAGAAGATGTTGATAATTCAGATAATTTTTATTGATGAAAGACTACGTATTCTAAGTATAAAACTCATCTTTTGATGGTAAGAGATCTTTTGGCTATTCCGGCATCTATAGTTGTTTCAGAGTCGGCTTTTAGTACTAAATATCATGTGATTAGTTCGTATAGTAGTTGTATGACTGCTAATATGGTTGAAGCTTTAATTTGCACTCAAGATTGAATTCGTATGGACATATTGCAAGATATAAAAAACAGAACGTCGTAAGTATATATCTTTTATTCTAGTTTTATTTTACTGTATTTGATAATTAATATGATAATCTAATAATTTGTTATGTTGTTTTAGATGAATTGGTGACGCTAGTAGAGTTATCCACGGAGTTAAATTTAGATGATTGATGTGATTAGTGTTTCGTTTATTTATATTATGTTTTTTGTGTATTTGTGTAATTTGAAGATTACTTATGGATTATATTTTGATAATTATCAACTTTTTTATAAAAAAATATTAATTATTTTTAAAGAAATTTTGATTTGGATACGGATATAATATTCGACAAATATCTGAATATTTGCGATATTCGTATTTACGAATATTCCAATTTTACGAATAATAAAATCGAATATTCAACGAATACAAATACGAATAGTCGGATATTTGTGAATATTCATTATTTATCCGGCCTTGTATCCAATCATTGAGAGAAGAGATGTTATTTCTTTCTTTTTAAAATAATAAAAAGTGGATAAAAATACAAGGAGGAGATCAATCAGTGAGTGACACGTAGAATTAAAGTGCATGAACTCAAATCCACAAAGATATGACACGTGTTATCGTATCAACTCAAATCCACATCTGGAATCTTATCAGATTTTTTTCAAGTTTATTTGTTATAGATGACAAATGATATCATCATCATCATCACCTCGAACCCAAATCCACTTCTGTTTAATATATTGATAATACTATTGAAAGTCTGTAAACGCTACACTTGGTAAATGTTATAAATGTGTATATCTATTTTCAAATATATTTACATTGGAAAAATATATTTATTTATAGTTACAAAACAAAAGATTATGTATTCGATCATTTTTTTTTTCTAAAAACAGAGCTTATCATAATCTTAGGAGAAACGTTATTAAACAGAAAATACATAAATCCTAATATATTTACATTAGATATGTGCCATCAAAATACTATAATCACCTATGCTTAAATAAATATAAAATTAAATTGTAACACATTAAAAATTTTACTAAAAATGAAATGATAAGTAATTCTATATATAATTATGTTGAGCTTCATATCAACTAAATAAAGTAATTTAAAGGTTGTAAATAAAATAAACTTAACTTGGTGAAATAGAAGAGATGAATGAATTTATCATTTTGAGTCAAATTAAAATAAATTCTGAAATATATTTTTATGAAGTCAATAAAAAATTAAAAATTTGAAAATTTTTAATATCTTATATAAAATTAATTATTAATGAATTATCCGATATATGGTTATACGATATAAAATTTTAAAATGTATAATATCAGTCCTAGTAAAGTTTATATTAAAATATGTAAATTTGAATGAATCAAACCCTAAGGTTTCAAATAAAGCATATGAGATAGACAATTATATGATTGGATGAAGCTAAAACCAAAGCCTATCCACTTCTGCTACTTGTAATACATTCATGTTCATATGGTGTCTTTTTTTCTCTCGCAGTCTGTCGGTTCCTCTTCTTTTTCTTTATAGTATTAAGAAAAAATCGACATCCCAATTAAAAAAGGAAAAAGAAACCTTCCCCTGAATACCCTCACAAATACACCTGCTGCTATATATTACCGTATATACACATCTTCTCTTCTACTGTCCTCTTGCAAAACCTTCATTTCTGTGTTATTCTCTTTGTAGGCCGAAGATTTTTGCCTTCATTGGAGAGTTTCCAAGGTGCAGCTTTTCTCTCTCTCTCTCTCTCTCTCTCTCTCTCTCTCTCTCTCTCTCTCTGTGTGTGTGTTTATGTTGTTTCGATGGGATTTTAGGACAAAAATTGGTAATGTAGTTCTACTGGGGCACTTCCGTATACTGTTATATTCCGTCATTATTGTTGTGGGCATCTTTCTTGTTGCTGAAATTTCGCAACTTGATTTTTATTTTCCCCTTAGAAACCTGAATGCAACAGTTCCTGGTATTTCTTGGTTTTTGTTATTTTATTTGCTAAAAAGGCTGTATCTTTAGAAACCCACTTGCATAAATTGCTTAAAATTGCTTGAATCCTCAGTTTTTGGTTTGGCTGTGATGAGATTCTTTTATATAAAAACTATGCAATTTCATGTAAAGATACCGAATTGACTTCAAATTCCACGCATTTCAGTTCATAGTTTTTACTCGGAGGTCAATTCTCAATACCAAATTTGTAATTTTTGAGATTCTTACAATAGAATATGCTGACATATATATAAAGAATAAGCCTAGTTTTGCTGTTATATATATTGATTGTGTGCTTAATAGGTGGCTGTATAGGTTTGATATATGCAGCTCCATCTGCATTACATGTCTCCTAAGGAATCGTTTTATTAGAGCTTGGATTTCATCCCATCATGGAGGTTGGAGAAAATAGACGTGTATTAGGTTATGGTAAACCTCCATGGATATTCAAAGGAAGGCAAGTCCCTTACAGCTTTTGGTCTCCACATTGGTGTTAAGTGTTCATATAGTCGACTATTATTTTGCATCAGGGCTTTGTATCAGATTCATCTCGTGAAGGCAGAGACTGCTCGAGCGTTCATCCCAAAGGAATTCAAACTCGTTGAAGCCTTTGGGTGAAGCCTTCTTCTGGGGTTGTCTCTGTTTATTTTATCTTCTTCTTCATATACTCATTCTTGTGATCCTTTGTGTGGATTTGCAGATACACTCTTGGTGGGTTTTTCCTTGCTAGCTATGATGAGAGTCCTGCTGGTGTCTTTGACGAGGTTTCTCAGCCTTTGATGTTGCATATTGAATATGAATAAAGTAACATTTTAGGCGATTTAATCTCATGTTTATTTCGTGTTTGGCAGCTTGTTGTAATCGCAGGGATTGTATGGAACCCCCCAACATCTTGCGCGTATGTTTCTTCTTCCCTTCTCTTTTTTATAGCTCCTCTAAATATCATTCTATACTCTTGTCCCAATGTGATTGATCACCTTCAACGTATCATTCGAGTACAACAAGTGGCCAAGTTAGATTCATGCATCAAAGGTTAACCAAGAAGCGATCATATCCTAACCAAGAAGCATATATTTTCTCCTTGGTCATAATCATGAAATAGATGGGCCGCAAGGGTGCTTGTGAACAGCGATGAAGCCTGTGATCACGGACGCAAGGTAGGTGGGTCTTACTACTGCTGCTGCTCATTCTCTTATACTTTTATCAATGCACATTTTCGTTGTGCCAAAAGAGTCAAACTCTGCTTTCGGGACAATGTTATATCATGTTGTATTATATCATGTACGCTACATTTGCAGGATGTGGGACTCCCAAGCCAAGTTGCTAGATTTTCAAAGGTAAATTTTATTGGTATTTTTGGTGGATTTCGGCTGCCTGTATGGAATCTTGAGAAGTGCTTTGGGATTTAGACGTTCTATAACCAGACGCTTAATTTTGGGTCTTATAAGATTCAGATGGCATGGAACATGTTGTACATCTCTGCGTAATGTCTTATCTTCTTTCACAATTTGCATTCACAGAAACGCAAGTTGTGGCGACCAAAACAGAGAATCACTGCAGTTCCAAAGCGAGCAACGGGCAGATCTAATGGTTTCTTGGACATTTTCGGTTTAGGCACTAAATTTTCTCGCCCGTATGATGTCATGGATGTTAAGGTGACTGAAGTTGACGGTGCTGCTTTAGCCGATATCTGCAATATCCAAATTCAATGTGACGGTGAGTTTGGTTCTTGCTTAGTACCCATTTTCTAACTGCCTCTTTTGTACCGATTTGTCTGATTGAGTACCTGCAGCTGCGAACTGGAAATCGCCATCGATCAAAATGTCTCTCCCGAGTTTTAGGTGAAGTTTTCTCTCGCCTTAAGACCAATTTTAGCCAGTCTTCGTGTTCTCGATAGATTGCTCCTAACACATCAGTGTCTACAATGGCAGTGGCAATACCAAATACAACTCCAATCTGCTCAAGTATTCTTGTCACGTCGAATGCAGGTTTGCTTCTCTCGTGTCTCGTTTTCCTCTTTCAGAATTTGTTCGTAAGTTGCTAGAAATCCCGAGTCTTGATGAGACCATTAGCGAGTCTCGTTACAATAAACACATACGCAGCATTTCACTCTGTAAGGTGATTATACATTCTCGGATAAATGTGTGATGCAGGATTAGGCCGGTGAAGCCTGCAATTGTATCAGGTCCTATGGAAGATGAAGGCTCAACACAAGATTCCTCTGAAAATGGACGTCGCTTAAGTGTATCAGTTATGCTCTCCAAGCCCATCATAGCTCTCCAATTCGAATCCTTAAAAATGCAGGTAGAAGCTCCTGTTCTTGTTTCCCCTTCTACAAACACATGATTTCTCATCGATCCGCAGCGTTTTGCATTCTTTCTTCTTATTTCGATGATGTTTATTGTTCTTTTTCCCATTACAATGTAAAACCGAATGCTGTAAGTTCCGAAATTTTGAGAACATTACAGGTTTCTTACAAAGTTCAGATACCTTTACAAAACTTTCTTTCTTTCCATTTCCTTCTCACCGCGGAACAAACAAAACAATCCAATACTTTGGTCCAAAGCAAACCTTTACCAAAATCTAATTTTTTTACTTACAAGATCACACATGGTAACATCAGAATGCTTCTGGTAAGGGATGACCATCGATGAACGCCTTGAACAGCACAAGTGATCTCTGAGGCTGCGAAAATGGCACTTCATGTGATGCTCCTCTCACCGTTGCAAATGACAAGATATTGCCGTAGACTTGAGTCCACCCGCCGACCTGAAAAAAACCCGCCAAAGTGTTAGTTCTGTTCCTTCTTATATGTGACTCTCTGAGCATATACCTGTTGCCCTGCAAACCAAACTCGGTAAGGCACTGTCGTCCTCAGCCCTAGTTCTTCGGCCAAACGGTTGACTAATGTTCTGCTTCCCGTCAATGGGATAACAGAATCTTGATCTCCGCTGTTTTTACAAACATTCAACGCCGAATCAATTTGTGGTTTTACTTCAAATATCATTGAACAAAGCTTTAAAAATCTAACACCTTGATTTACCTGTAAACAAGAACTGGAATTCCAGCCTTAACAAGGCTCCTTACGACAGTAATCGTCGGTATTTCAACATCAAGCAATTCGTAATCAAGGACACTGCAAATGCAGGAAAACAGTTGAGTCAATTCTTGAAGACTAAGCACGAATAATGGACGTTAGAAAACGTGAGCGATTACTTGCTGCAAACGGCCCATTTACGAACCCCCACGAGGCGAGCATGGAGGGCTCTTTGCACATCTCTCCTGTTAAGATAGCTAACAGTCTCGTCTTCCACGCAAACATCGACTGTCTCCCCAACTTGCTGCTTATCCCACAACAAATATTCCGACCATAAGACCAATACCGATTAATAGAAAACGTAAACTGAAGATTTGTTTTTGACTCACTTGAGGGCTTACGACTTTGGATTGCGATAAGACGGAGGGAATGCAGACGTCGAGAGTGACATCGTATTTGTCCACGAATCGACTAGTCTCGGTACTCACTTGGCTCATCACTTTTGTGCACATTGTAGACACTATTCCTCTGTAGTATTCACCCACATAGCGTGAATAATTACAGTAAGATGTGAACATTTTGAACGTGGAGTCCGATATCAATCCATGAGACCAGAAGAACTCAGCCCTTGAATTGAAATCCGTTGCAAACTCAAGAACCGGATTGCCAAGCTACAAAACCGGATTTGAATCATGAAACAGAGAAAACAACACCATAATGAACAGGGAAAGAAAGGCAATGAACTCACAGCAATGCCTCTGAGATTGAACAACTTGTGCTTCTTGTTATACTGAATCATCAACTGAGCCAACTGAGGAACATAATGCCCTAAAGTTCCATACGAATGAAGGGTTAATGGCGATTAAAGCTACAGAGACTGACTGATGAAGGATTCAATGAAGGGAGTAATGGGAATTTTACCGGCATAGCTTTCGCCAGTGATGAAGAGACTTCTGTTGAGATACTGAGGGAATTTGAGGAACCATCTTTGCAAGAACACAAGATTGTCTCTAGCTGCAAAAGACAAAGGAATGTGTTAGAAGACGTTAGACCAAAAACAAAAGTAAAAACAAAGATAGAGGAATGTCCCCAGAAGTGATCTGCAAAAAGGTGGCGTTTCTTTTTGTCAGCTCAAACAGAACAAGAACCATTTTTTTATATATAATTATATGAATATAATATATGTCCTTTCTGTAAAAGTGAAGAAACGAGAGAAATCGCATGCACAGCACCATCATCATGAGATGTTCTACCCCCACAAAAAAAAAAAGAGAGAGAGAAAAAGAAATAAATGAGAGAATATACGAAGAAAACTACCCAAAAAATCAGACCATGAACAGAATCCCGATTCCTAAATTTAAGCTAAGTTAGAAAAAAGTAAAAATCTCGAATTTGTAGGAATTAAATGATCTGATGGCAAAATTTGTGTATAAAAGTAAGAATTTTTATTAACAGATGAAAGAAATAAAGTAGAAAGAGTATAGAAATACCAGTGATCTTGTCATTCACACCCTCGTACGAAGAACTATCAGCTGAATAAGAGAATCCAACTCCAACAGGTGTCTCCAAATATAACATATTAGCCTCTGCCAAAAAAATTCCCAATTGTTTTTCATAAATCGAAGTTGGAAAATTTAATGCTTTGTAAATCTAAAATCAAAGCAAAAAAGCTACCTTTGTTCCAACTATGCTCGTTCTTGACCAAAATTGATCCTTTTGGTCTAAAGGGTCCATTCTCAGAGAATGCACCAACACCCAGAGATGAACACCCAGGTCCTGCATTGAACCCATTTCCCCAAAAAAAATCACTATTCTCTAATTTTGTTAAATAAAAAAATAGTGAAATTTCGACTTCGCACCATACAATTTAAGACAATCTTGAGGAAAAATACATGTAGCATGGATTTAAGAAGTAGATTTAATCAGACAAACCTCCATTGAGCCAAAGAACGAGAGGTTTTGAAGCAGGATTGGTTTCTGCTTCAGCGAAGTAGTAAAACAGAGCCCTCTGTTTCTTTTCATCGACAGAGACATAACCAGAGTGCTGCTGAAACTCGACCCGGGGTTGACCCGGTAAACGACTGACTCGGTCAGCTCGGGAGAGAACACTGGAGCTCACTCGTCCAAAGGAATTCAGAGTGAGGAAGAGAATTAGGGAAAACGCCATTGTCCACCATTGCAGACGAAGCTTCATGGTTGTTTGGTGTAATGAGAGTGGAAGAGATGAAGAAGGAAAAAGGAGAAGTAAAAGAGACTATGGGGTTGGTTTGGTTTTCTCGGTGGGGATGCATTTATACAAAGAAATCACTTTTCATTTTTATCTATTTTTAAATTTTCTTATGTACTTTTTTCTTTAAATATATAAATACATATACATTATTAATATATGTATGTATATATACTCACTGAACAAAATATGTATGTATTTGTACTCACTTTAAATTTTCTCATTTGCTTGGAATATATATTACATATAAATGTATATTTATAGAATAACGTTTTAAATTATAAAATAATACCAAATTTAAACATTAATATAATATTATTTTAAAAATATTCGAATTTTTTTCACAAAAACTACATTTTAAAATTTTATCATTTTTGTAGTTAGTTATGTGTGTATATATATATATATATTGTTGGCATATCTAATAATAGTTTATATGCTTATGTAAAATTTGGGCATAATTAATGGTTTTATAAGATTCACACTTTTACATAAGCATAATAAGCCCATATATTTTCAAACGGCAAAACTGAGACAAAACGACAGTGTATATAATATATATATATATATTTACCCACTTGCAGAGATTAATTAGCAAAAAGAGATACAAAGACTATTAGAGTGATCACGGATAGAAAATAAATATTTTTATATTTTTTTATTCTACAATTAAATATTAAACATGTGATATCTTACGATAAGAGAAGATGTATAAGATTTAGAACAGATTAAAAAGACTTGATTTTTAATTATTTATGATATTAGTATTGACAATTTATACTAACTTTTTTGAAGTATTTCAAAGTTAAACTTTTTTGAAGTATTTCAAAGAAACTTTTTTGTAGTAAAATGACGTAATTTTACAGTAGATAGGATGCTAAAAAAATTTCTATATACGTATAAATGAAGATAATAAAACGTGTGGAAATAGTTTGTGATGATCTATAAAATTAGTCTTCATTTTTTGAAAAGTTTTTGGGTGACATTCGCAACACAGTAGAAAATAAAAATTCCATGACGATAAAAAGGGTATATATTTGTAAACGTATATAAAACCTTATTCATATATATTACCATATATATCTTATACACTACAATAAAATGAAAAAAAAAATGTGTATGGAAAAAATTAGAGAACGGAGATAGCGAGGTTGTGTGATGTTTGGAGTCACCGGTGGTGACCACTAAATGGAGTTGGCCCCGAAAGTCAGAATTATTTCACTTTTTCTTTCCCTCAATTAATGGTTAATTTTTAAAATAAATGCTAAAAACTACAAATATTCAATTTTACTAAAAGTGTTCAAATTCTATTAGTTATTATAATTCACTAGGTTATAACCCGCGCAATGCGCGGATAAAATTTTATTTTATAAACATGAATTTGAAAAATATATACAAATTCAAAATAAGTTATGATATTATTTTCATTTATTTATATTTTTTATTTTTTTATAGATCATTTTCTTTGTAAAAATTTAATATATGATATATTATTTATTTATTTTAATTATAGAGAAAATGTATATTAAGTAAGAGATATATTGAATCTAAATTAAAATAGACATTATTTAGAGCTGGTAAATGATATCATGAACATTATTTTTTTCATTCTAAATGTTTTCTTTCAATAATATATGTATAATTTTAAATACTTGTAATTGTAGTTTTTTTAAAATTAAAATTTATTAAAATAAGTTAAAATTAAAATTTATTTTTCAAGATAACTAATTTTAAATAATATATATAACTAAAATCAATATTTTTAATAATTATTTTGTTAAAGTTTAAGAATTTACTGAATTTTATTTCAAATAAATATTTAGACCTTTTTTAAATTATTTATTAATTTACTAATGTTTAATTTATTTACATGTATAACAACTAAAATATCCTTTAAATTTATATAAAAATTTTGTGTTTTTTAAAATATTAATATTACTAATATATAATTCATTTAAAGTAATTTATGAATGGTAATTAATATAGAATTAAAAACAAAAAATTAATTTGATTATGTGGAAGCTTGAGAAAATAAATTGTATAAAAAAATAATAATTATTTTATTGAAATTTAATAATTTACTAATTTTTTATTTATTTACATATATAATAACTAAAATATCATATAAAATAATATAAATGTTTTGTGTTTCTTTAAAATATTAATATTACTAATATATGATTCATTTAAAGTAATTTATGAATAATAATTAATGTAGAAAAAAACATTACTTTAATGATGTGGAAGCATGAGAAGTAATATTAATATTTTAAAGAAACACATAAAAAAACACATAAAATTTTCTGAATTTTATTTCAAATAAATATATAAATATTTTTTATTTTTAAATAATTTATTTATTTACTAATTTTTTTATTTATTTACATTTACATATATAATAACTAAAACATCCTCTAAAATTAATATAAATATTTTGTGTTACTTTAAAATATTAATATTACTAATATATCATTCATTTAAAGTAATTTATGAATGATAATTAATATAGAATTAAAAAACAAAAAATTAATTTGATTATGTGGAAGCTTGAGAAAATAAATTGTATAAAAAAATAATATTTATTTTATTGAAGTTTAATAATTTACTACTTTTTTTTATTTATTTACATATATAATAACTAAAATATCATATAAAATAATATATTTATTTTGTGTTTCTTTAAAATATTAATATTACTAATATATAATTCATTTAAAGTAATATATGAATGGTAATTAATGTAGAAAAAAACAAAAAAATACTTTGATGATGTGGAAGCATGAGAGAAGAGAATGCATGAGAGGTCTCCAAAATTATGAACTTTTTATATATTAATTGTATTTCTAGATAAGTTTATCGCATCAATATTTTTTTTTCGATTTTTTTATGAAAAATATTGTTGAAACTCATTTCAAACCAACAAACTAATACTTTGAGTTAAATAGAGGATTCCAAAGAACAACATAGTAATTGCGCAATACCGAGTTTGTTAGATGGAGGCCATTTTTATAGTTTTTGTGAAGTTTAGGGTTTAACATTAATGTCTTGTATTCATTTGTTATACATTTTCGAGCTCAATTATTGAATTCTCTTGTATCTAAACTCACAAATAAAATTCAACAAGCTTTCTCGAACTATAGGATAATTTCGACGTTATCTTTTTCAAATAGAGATATCACTACAAGAAAAATTAAATTTCCAGACATCAAAATTCGTCCCTAATTAGTATGGAAAATGGTTTCGAGACGTTTTCCGGACGAATTTTATTGATCCGTAAATGAACGTCGCTAATTAATTTTTGTTCGGAATTCGTCCGAAATTCCAGACGGATTTAGTCGTCCTTAAAACGATTTTCCGTCCAGAAAATTTTTAAAAAATAAAAAGAATTTAAAAATTTCGGATGAATAATTCCGTCCGTAAATGTTTTCCGAAGATTAGAAAAAAGTTTCCGGACAGATATATTTTTCATCCGGAATTTTTTCAAAAAAAAGTAAAAAAATAAAAAAATAAAAGTAATTAAAAATAAAAAAATTTATCATCTATCGCCTCCATCACCCCTCTTCTTCTTCCGCATTCGTCATCGCCTCCTCATCAACCGCCGCCATTGCCACCTCCCTCCACCGTCGCCTCCACCACCGCCATCGCCTCCACCTCCGCCATCGCCTCCACCTCTACATCGTCGTCTCACATTCCTTCTTCGCTATTTCACTTTCTCTTTCTCCATTCTCTTCCTCTTTCTCTTCTTATTCCTTGCGAATGAATTTATAAGGTTAGATTTCCTGACGGATTAAAATAATCTGTCCCTAATTCCAAACGGATTAAATAATTTGTCCCTAATTTCGGTCAAATTCTAGAATTTGTCCCTAATTCCGGACGAATTAAACAAATCCATCCTAATTCCGGACGGATTAAACAAATATGTCTCTAATTCCGGACGGATTAGGGACGGTTTTTTTTAATTTTTTTAATTTTTAAATTTATTATTTCATTATTGTTAATTTTTTAATTTTATTTGTAAAAACAATTCATGACGATTAAGTGTCCATCCTGAAATTTTTCGAAAAAAATAAAAAAATTATTTTTTATTTTTTAATAGAATTGTATTTTTGAATAAAAAGTTAATTTTAATTAAAAAATAAATATTTTTTTGAAATATTTTCGAACGGATTCCACACCGTCCGAAGATGTTTTTTACAAATTTTAAAAATAAAAAAATCAAATTTTATATATTTTTATATAAAAAATAATTTTTAAATATTATTTTTACAAAAATATTCGGACGGATATATTTTTTCGTCCGCAATTTTTTTCAAAAATAAAATAAAATAAAAAAGATAAATAATAAATAAAATAATATAAAAATAAAAAAAATTTGGACGGATAAGAAAAATCAGTTCTTAAAGTCCGGACTAATTTTTTAGAACGTCCGCATTTTTTTGTAAAAAATAAAAAGTGATAAAAAACAAATAAAAAATAAAATAATTTTTTTGAAAAAATAAAAAATCCGTCCCTAATCCGTCCGGAAATTAAGGACGAACCGAAATTTCCGTCTGTAATTTACATGCTTTGTACGGTAAATATTTACGTGAAGATGGTTTCTTTGGACAAAATCTGCTTGCACAGCAAAATTTACTTCCAGCAAGTCTTTATCATTTCCGAAACTATATGCAACTATTTTTATAAACATTACTTTTCTCATATGGTATTCCCAAATCTTTTAAAACATTCTTTGTTTTATAATATGTCTAGGGAATATTCAAAGAGAATTATTATTTTTCACGTTGCTGATTCCAGGACCAGAACATCCAAAGAAAAGTTTCGATGTCTTTTTATAGCCCTTAATTAATGAATTAAGACATTTGTGGAACGATGGAATTTTTGCTTATGACGTGAGTATGAAGCAAAATTTCACATTGAAAGTGGTCTTGTTGTAGATAATTAGAGACTTTTTTGCTTATAGAATGTTATCTAGATGGAGCACGCACGAGAGATTGGTATGTCCATATTGTATGGAGGATACATATTCATTTCGACTAGTACATGAAAGAAAACCATGTTAGTTTGATTGTCATAGAAGATTTCTTCCTCGTGGAAATACATTTAGAAAAGAAAAAAATATTTTCGAAAGAACGTGATATAAAAAGAAGATGCATCGTGCATGCAAAATCACTTTTTTTATAATATCATCAACACGGTTTTGACTGTGACGGGAAAATGAAGGATAATATATAATCAAGAAAAAATTTGAAAAAAATATGTCGAAGACTTGAGTTGGAGTTATGAGATGGAAGGGCACCTCCTAATATTCAGATTGTCTAAGCAAGCGAAAACTGCATTACTGAAGTGGTTAAAAGAAGACGTTAAATTTCTCAATGGATATGCATCAAACATTTTCGTGTGTGGCTATTGTTGGTTCAAGGTGATAGGATTAAAAAGTCACGATTGTCACGTTTTCATGTAGGGACTCATTCCAATTGTATTTGTTGAGCTTTTACCACGAAATATTCATGATGTGCTATGCGTAATTAGCATATTTTTTAGAGATATATGTTAAATAGATTTAAAGAGGTATGACTTAGAATTAATGAAAAACAATATCTTTGAAGTATTATGCTCATTTGAAAAAGTTTTTATGCCTTTCTTCGTTGATGTCATGGAACATTTGCCAATACAATTACCAGATGAGGCAATACTCGGCGGGTCAGTTCAATTTAGATTGGTGTATCCTTTCGAAAGGTGTTTCTTTCATCTAAAGAAAAAAGCAAAAAACAAAGCAGTGGTTGAAGGATTTCTTGTTAAACGATACTTGTTGGAAGAAATCACATATTTCAGCATATTTTATTTCGAGTCGCATATTCTGATGAAACAAAGACGCTCAGCACCGATGAGGAAGAGCCACTACGCACATGTTAGAGTAAAAATTACATCGGAAAGGTTATGTTTTTAGTTGCGATGGCTCGCCCAGGATTTGATGAGGAAGGAAATGAGACTTTTTCTGAGA
>CM071866.1:6799545-6832460 GCA_036759665.1 Gynandropsis gynandra | reverse complement strand
AACTATATTTTCAATATAATCCTTAATTTGGAAAGATTCCTGAGATCTTTACATCGATTGGACGTATAGAAGGAAAATCCGAAAAATATTGGCTAACACCAAAGGAGTATAATCACGTCCACACATAAATATTACTAATTTTTCAGGAGCTATTACCTTTCAAAAGAATGAAAATCGATCTTTTAACACCAATATATATAATTATAATTATAATATATATATTTGTGTTAACATAGTTTCATTACATGATATTTGATGATGAAGTACTGGGTACATATCATCATCTAAATGATGATGAACTCACGAAAATGAAAGTTCAACATTATGACTCGTGGTTAGGAGATTCATCATATCTGGTTAAAATATTTAGCTAATGGTCCTGTAAGAAGTGTTTTGTGTTGGCCAATTTTGTTTACTCGTGGATACATATTCAACACTTATGAACACGAAAAACATAGAAGCGCGTAAATTACGGCGTTTGCTTTAATAGTTAAATAGATTGTGATAATTTCTACGATATTTTACACCAAATCCTATAGATAGAATATCTTGGTCTCGTTGGATTGAAGGTAATCCTTTTTAAATGTTAGGGGTTTTACTCAACCGTAGGACATGGTACACGAAAAAATCGATGGAGAAGAATTGACATCAATCCGCCATGACAATATGGTAAGTATGATACGTTCATCATAATAAAACAAGCAGATCAATATGTTACATTCAATATCCAATAACATTGAAACGTCGAAAAAAGGAGTGGTGGGTCGTAGTTAAGATTAAGCCACGCAGAGTTATAAGCACAAACGAAAAAGAAGATCTATTACAAACTAATCACCCTGAGTCGACATGGTTAATTGATATAGACAATCGGGAGGAGGTTCTCTCAAGAACTGACGTTGAACCGAAAGATGCAGAAGATGAACATTGTGATGAATTCAATGAAAAAATGAAGGAAGACTCGCTAATCGAAGAATCTACCTAAGAAGAAATGTGAATTCTGTAATTTTAATATTTACTTTTTTAAAATTATTTTTTTAACATTATATATTCAAGTTTCAACGGACATCCATTGGGATAAGCAACAAAAATCGATTTTAAATATTTAATTTTGTTCGATGCTTAATAAATTTTCGAGGTTTTTAAATTGTCAACGGGCATCCGTTGGTCCGTTGCAACGACATCCGTTGAAAACTGTCATTATGGCTACACTACGATCACTTCATTGATTTTCTGTTTCAACGGGCATTTACTGGAATTTCAAATGGATGCCCGCTGAATGCAAGACGTACCATCATTACGTCGTCCGTTATCTCGGGAACGCAATTTACGCCGTTGGAAATATCTGTATTTGAACCGTTCATTTTCAACACAATCTCAAAACCGAACATCAAATTCTCTAAAACATAACTTCTAAACACTTAAACACAATGAGAGCTCGACAATTTGTTGGTTACGGTGGAATATTAGCAGGTTCCGCTGGAGCCCCGCCAAAGCCACCATATCGACCTCTTTCACCTATATTGGCACCACCGATATTTGATGAAGAAGATGATATGGTAGATATAGACGCATTGATCGATAGTTTTGACGAGCGTCTTTCCGTATCGATTATTGACCCTGAACGTCCTGACGTGACGTTATGGTAAGATTTTATTAGCAAATTTATATTGAAATTATTTATAAATACTAATTCATATTTGATTTCCAAATACAGGTTTGATGTGGATGATGTTCTAAAACACATAAACAACAACATTATTCAAGGTTCGCTACAAGATCGTCTCTATTATTTCTGGTAGGTGACGCCAGAAGTTATACGCTGCAGATGGTGATTTACATTTATCGTATGTATTTGTAATATAAAATTTAATTTTTAAATTATTATATACTTTTATTTATAAACTAGTTTATTGAAATTCAATATTGCAGCATGCATATAGATGACCAAAGAAGGATACGTCGTGCATCTATACAGTTTGGATACAGGATTTGCAAGCTCGGTTGTACTTGATGATGAATAATGTTAAACGTAAATTTTACAAGAAGAACACTAAACCGATATGGGAACCGGACAAGGTATTCAGCCAACTCGTCCAATATTAAGAGTCCGAGGATTTCAAGGCCAAGAGCGAGAAAGCAAAAAAATATCGGTACAAGTATAAAGTTCTCAGGATAGTCTGTATCGCCATACCTAGAGATCGAAGTCATTCTCGAAACGAAAAAAAGAATTGGTAAAAATTATTTCAATTAATGATTTAAATTTATTGTTATATAAAATTTTTAACTGATTATATTACTACAATGTTACAGATGCAAAGGAAGGGAAGATAACCGACTCTTTTTTAACTGGTTGTAGAAACTCATGCCAGGAAGAAACCTGTCTTTGAGGAAGAGGTTGACGAACTTGAGTTGATCGACCTTGGGACGGAACGAACCGTGAAAGCTGTGACGGAGAAGATCACACAACTATCACAAACCATCGTTTCAATTCTCGACGATCTTAGTCCTTTACAAAAGGACAAGATTTATTTAGAGGTACAAAAATAAGATCATTGCTATTATAATTAGTTACATAAATTTTCTAACGATATGCTAACTTTAACGTATTTTATATTGCAGTCTCTTAGACCGTATACGGGGTGTTTATACAATCTAGGTTTGCTACAAAAGAATATCGTCGAGGACACCACAACGGTACCTCCTGCGGTCTAACAAACCTACACGCAAGAACGACGCATCGAGCAGCTCGAGACTATACTTCGAGCAACGCAAGATGAGCTTTGAGATACTCGAACGCAGATGTCTCACATGGAGAGTATCATCGAGTTGATGACCGATCGAGCGTATCAGCCACCACCACAGACGGAGACGACAATATCGAGACAAGAACCAATCATCAGCTCCGATGCAACCCCTTCACAAGGTGTTGGCGATAATAGGGATAAAGACGGCGCTAGCGGTTTAGATGATATATTTTTTATATTAGTTTTTTAATTTGTATATTTTTCATATCAATTTTTTTAAAATTTTTATTTTTTATTTTTATTTTTTAATTTTTTTCTCGTCAATTTCTCAGCGGACACCCATTGAAACCTTTTAAAACTTTCAATGTGAATCCATTGGATTCTTTAAATTATCGCCATTATTTTTGTAACGGGCATCCGTTGATCTCTCCCACAATTTTTTCCAACGGGTATCCGTTAAAATGCTTTAACTTCCCACCATTTTGGTTTCCAACGGGCTTTCAACGAACATCCTTTACACTTTGTCCACATGCATCCATTGCACATTTGTAACGGTCATCCATTGCAAAGTTTCAACGGATATATCCGTTGCACTCCGTTGATGACTTGCAACGAATATTATTCGTTGTACTGTTGTTGCAAATCGCAACGGATGCAGATTTTTAATGATCAATTCCTAACGGCTCCATATCCGTTGGGAATGATAATTTCCAATGGATTTGTTCGTTGGAAATGACCTGTTCTTTTGTAATGTATGCAACAATTATATTGTTCCATAAATTTATGTTCGTATACTAGACGAAACGAATTTGTATCATCCATACAATATGGAGATGTCAGTCTCCCGTGTGTGTTCCATTAAAATAATACTCCATAGGCAGGAAAGTCACTAATTATCCACAACAACACTACTTTTAGTGTGAAGTTTTGTTTCATACTTACGTCATATGCGTATTGTTCCATAAATATTTCAATTCATGAATTAATGGTTGCAAGAACAAATCAAAACTTTTCTTTAGATGTTCTAATCATCGTTGTTTCACAATGAACCTCTTCATTTCTTTTCATTGATTTTCCTTCTTGCATACTATCTTTAACGCCATAATCTTCGTCGTGCAAATATGTTTGCAAATAATTTCTGACACCATAATTGTCAACGAAACTTACATTGAAAATGTGTTTACAAACAATTTATTGACTCGATACTTCATGTTTTTGCATCTTTTACAAGGACATAACATTTTTCCGCATTCTTAACACAAAGGTTGCATAGACACGGCACTCATGAATTGCTCTAATCCGTGTAAGAATTCTTGCGTAATTTCCTTTGTTACGAGATATTATCTTCTATATATCCATTCTCTTGATCTGTATATACATTACTAGAATATGCTAGCAGAAAACAGGTTAAGAAGGTTATATAAAACGAAAAAAAAACAATGTGACAATGAGATGGCACGCAGAACACTCAACGAGCGAAGGAATAATGCAACATCTATCGGATGGTAAGGCTTGGAAAGATTTCAATGAAATATTTCTGAAGTTCGCGTGAAACAAGAAATTTGTATCTTTGCATGTGTACTGATGGTTTTAGTCCATATGAACTATCTGGAAGTCAATATTCTCTGTGGCTGGTGATTTTGTCTCCTTAAAATTTGCCTCCCGATATGTGTCTGAAAAAAGAAGTAATGTTTTTGATGTTGTTGATTCAAGGACCAGAACATCCAAAGAAAAGTTTTAATGTCTTTTTTCAACCCTTATCATGAATTAAGACATTTTTAGAACGATGTAATTCTTGCTTATGACGTGAGTACGAAACAAAATTTCACATTGAAAGCGGTTTTGTTGTGGACAACTAGCAACTTTCCTGCCTATAGAATGTTATCTGGATGGAGCATGATTGACATGTCCATATTGTATGGAGAATACAGATTCATTTCGACTAGTACATGAGAAGAAATCATGTTAGTTTGATTTTCATAGAAGATTTCTTCCTCGTGGACATGCTTTCTGAAAAGATAAAAAATATTTTCGAAAGAACGTGGCGCCATATCTGCAAACCAGAATGCAAATCCTTTATGAACGATTAAACATGATAGGAGATTTACAAGAATCAATAGAATGTGGTGAGATCGTGGGCATAAAAAACCAAAAGGCAAAGGTGAATGGCATAATTGGTATAAACGTACTATCTTTTAGCAACTACCATATTGGAAATCAGTGATATTACATCATAATGTGGATGTTATGCATCTCGAAAAGAACTTTTTCAATAATATCATTAATACTTTTTTGAATGTAATGGAGAAAACTAAGGATAATATACAATCAAGAAAACATTTAAAGAAAAAATATCAAAGACCTGAGTTGGAGTTACGAGATGGAAAGACACTTATCCTAGTATTCAGTTTGTCAGGGCCAACGAAAACCACATTATTAATGTTGTTAAAAGAAGACGTTAAGTTTCCAGATGGATATGCATCGAACATCACTTGGTGTGTGGATATTATTGGTTCGAGGTTGATTGGGTTGAAAACTCATGATTGTCACGTTTTCATGCAGCGACTCATTTCAATTGCATTTGTTGAGCTCTTACCACGAAACGTTCTTGATGTGCTATGCAGAATTAACATACATTTCAAAGATATATGTTCAAGAAACTTAAAAAGGGATGACTTGGAACTAATGAAAAACAATATCTTCGAAGTATTATGCTCATCGTAAAAAGTTTTTTTGCCTTCCTTCTTCGATATCATGGAACATATTTCAATACATTTACCAGATGGGGCATTACTCGGTGGACCAGTTCAATTCAGATGGATGTATCCTTTCGAACGCTTTTTCTTTCATCTAAAGAAAAAACAAAGCAGCCTTTGAATGATCTATTGTTAAACAGTATTTGTAGGAAGAAATCACATATTTCAACACATTTTATTTCGAGTCACATATTCCGAAGAAACAAAGACGTTTAGTGGAAGATCACACAAACTATCTATATCAATATAATCCGCAATTTGGCACAATTTCTAAGGGTGTAAAATGAGTTGCCGGCTCGCGAGCCAGCTCTAGCTCGGACCATATTTGAGCGAGCCGAGCTGGGTATTTTCTAGCTCGTTTAAAAAACGAGTTGACGAGCTGAGCCCAAAATGAGCCCGAGCTTAGACGAGCTGGCTCGCGAGCTGACGAGCTGGCTCACGAGCTGGAAAAAATATCATGTAGAAATAACATATTTTCCTTTCTTGTATATCATATAATATTGCATTTAATAAAACATAATATATTGTTTAAACATAGTTACTATTATAATGTATTTTTCCTTTTTCTAATCATTAATATAACAAAATAAAGAAAAAATTTAGTAAAGTTATGAGCGGGCGAATTTAGTACAATGATATTTTATAGTTTTTTATTCGAGAAGATTATTTTTTAATTAGTACAATGATATTTTATAACATTATGTTTGAATTATGTTTTCATATTTTCGATATTTTATTTGGTTCGTTTGATATGTTTATCATATATGATATTACAACTAATTCAAAATAATTAAATAATCTGGCTCGCGAGCCAGCTCGTTTTTTGGCGAGCTAGAGGCGAGCCGATCTGAGCTGGGATTTTCCAACTCGTTTAAAAAACGAGCCGAGCTGAGCCAGCTCGTTTTTTGGCGAGCTGAAGGCGAGCTGAGCCGAGTCAGCTCATTTTACACCCCTAACAATTTCTAAGATGCTTACATCGATTGGACGTATAGGATGTAAATCGAAAGAATATTGGCTAACACAAGAGGAGTATAATTACGTACACACATATATATATTACTAAATTTTCCAGAGTTATTACCTTTCAGAAGGTACAAAACAATAAAATTGATCTTTACAAAAATACATGTGTTAACGTACTTTCATTCGCGATATTTAATAAAAGAGTAATAGGTATATATCCTCATCTAAATGCGAATGAACTCGCGAAAATAAAAGTTCAACATTATGGCTCGTGGTTAAGAGAATGCGTAAGTAAACGTATACTCGTACATTATATATATATATATATATAATATTATGTTATAGAGTATATTCATTTGTTTTTATGTTATATTGATCAAATGTTTTGACTAGAGACATCCTACCTGGTGAAAAGATTTGGCTAATGGTTCTGCACGAAATGTTATGTGTTGGCTAATTTATTTACTCGCGGATACAGATTCCACGCGTACGAACATATAAAACATAGAAGCACATACAATTACGACATTTGTGTTAATAGTTAAATACATGGTGATAATTTCTACGACATTTTGCACCAAATCCTACAGGTGCAATATCTCGGTCTCGTTAGATTGAAGGTAATGTTTTTTAAAGGTTAGTGGTTCGACCCAACAATAGGACGTGGTACACGAAAAAACCGATGGGAAGGAATTGACTTCAATCTGGCACGACAATATGATAAGTATGATCTATTTATCACAATAGATCAAGTAGATCAAGTATATTACATGCAATATCCAAAAACATTGAAACGTCAAAAAGAGGAATGGTGGGCCGTAGTAAAGATCAAGCCGCAAGGAGTTTTAAGCATAGATGAAAAAGAAGATCCGTTGCAAACTGATCACCAGGAGTCGATACGATTAATTTATACAGACAATCGGGAGGAGATTCTAGCAAGAACTGATATAGATGAATAATACATACGCGATTAGGAAGACGTTGAATCGGAAGATACAGAATATGAAAACGACGATAAATCTAATGAAAATTTGAAGGAAGACTCGCCAAACGAAGAATCAACCGAGGAAGAAATGTGAATTATGTAATTGTAATATATAAATTTATCTAACTTATTAAAATTATATTTTTAGCTTAATATATTCAAGTTTCAACGGGCATCCGTGTGAAATGTCAACCGAAACTCGTTGAAATTTTAAATTATGATCAACACTTATAGAATTTTTTAGGTTTTCAATTTTTCAATGGGTATCCACTAGGAAAACACAACAGAAACCTGTTTAGATTGTTCAAGAGGGCAATGAATGCTCGTTGAGACTGTTCATGCGGGTAACGGGTGACCATTGGTAGTATGCAATGGATGCCCGTTGAAGCATATGTAACGGGTATTCGTTGCACGTTGCAACTGATGTCCGTTGAAAAGTGTCATCATGGCTATCATACGCCTACAACATTGATTTTGGTTCTCAACGGGCATATGTTCTAAGTTGCAACTGATGCCCGTTTCAAGGGGAGACGTATTGTCGTTTCGTCGTCTGTTGCCTCAAGAACATGCATGAAAACCAGACAGTCGCATCAATTAATTGCATCTATTGAGGTGACGTAATTTCCAATATGCATCCGTTGGCAATTCCAGTGGATGCCCATTGGAAATTTACGTATATCATTCGTTGAAGAATTCATTTTTCAACATACTTCCAAATAAAAATTCTATCAAACGGAAAATCTCTGAAACACTTAAACACAAAACACAACGAGAGTTAATTGATTCATCGATTACGGTGGTATGTTGGCGGGTTCGCTAGGAGCCCCACCGCCGCCTCCGTCGCCACCATATCGGCCTTCTTCACCTATATCGATATTCTCAATATTTGATGAAGAAGATGATAAGGTGGACATAGACGCATTGATCGATTAATTTGATGAGCGTCTTTTTTTCCCAATTATCAACCCTAAACGTCTTGATGAGATGTTATGGTAAGATTTTAATTTCATAATTTATATTTATTTAATCATAAATATTATCTAATCATTTCATTTTCACGTGCAGGTTTGATGTGGATAATGTTTTGAAAGATACGAGCAACAATATCAAGGGATCGCTACAAGATCGACTATACTATTCTTGGCATGTGACGCCAGAAGTTATACGTTGCCGATGGTGGTGTACATTCATCGTAAGTAATTTTAATGTAACTTTTAAAGTATTACTTACTTTTATTTATAAACTAATTTATTATAATTTAATTTTGCAGTGCGCATATAGATGGCGGAAGAAGAATACGTCACACATCTACATAGCTTGGATGCACGACATGCAAGCCCGGTTGCGCTTAACGATGAATAACACCAAGCGCAACTATTACAAGAAGAATGACAAACTGACATGGGCTATGAACGAGGTATTTAACAACATCGTCCAACATTGAGAGTCCGAGAACTTTAAGGCCGAGAGCGAGAAGGCCATGAAATGTTGGCACGACGAGAAGGTTCCCGGAGATAGTCCGTATCACCATATTTCGGATCGAAATCATTCCCGAAATGAAAGAAAGAATTGGTAATTTTTCATTCATTATTTAATTTTTAGTGTTATATAAAATGTTGACCTAATTATATTACTATTATGTACCAAATGTAGAGGATGGAAGAGAATCGACTCTTCTTGAGCTGGTTGTAGAAATCCACGCCAAGAATAAGTTCGTCGTCGGGGAAGAGAGTGACGAACCTCAACTCGTTGACCCTTGGACGAAACGGACCGTGAAAGCTGTGACGAAGAAGATAACATAGCAATCACAAGCTTGTGGTTCAACTCTCGAAGATCTCAGTCCTTTACAAAAGGACAAAAATTTATTTAGAGGTAAATAATAAGATTATTGTTTGTAATTTTTTAATTAAATAAAATATTTTCTAACGATGCTAACTTTAATATTTTTATTTTTTAGTGTGTTAGACTGTATAAGGTGCGTCTATAGAGTCTCAGTTCGCTCCAAAAGGATATCGTTAAAGACACCGCGACGGTACCCCCTATGGTTCAAGAGAGTTACACGCAAAAATGGTGTATCGAGCATCTCAAACCCACACTTCGAACAATACAAGATATTTTTCATGGAACACAAGATTTTCTTCAGATAACGCAATCGGAGCTTCGAGAAACTCGAGCAAAGATGCGTCACATGAAGAGCATTATCATATTGCTAACCGGCCGAGTGTATCAACCACTAGAAAAGATAAGGAAAAAACACCAAGACAAGACCCGATAATGGACTCTGATGCAACTCCTTCACGAGGTGTTGGTGATAATGGGATGAAGACGTCGCTACTAATTTAGATGATTTGTAATAAAGTATGTTTTTAATTTGTATAACTTTTTTATAAATTAATTTTATTTTATTTTTTCGTCGAGGTTTCAACGGATGCTCGTTGATGTTTTTTGAAAAGTTCAACGGGCATCCGTTGGAATGAAAAATTCCCGTCTTTTTCGGTAACGGACATCCGTTGACAATTCCCACCATTTTTGCCAACGGGTATCCGTTGAACACTTTTAATTCCCGCCATTTTTTGTTTCAACGGATATGCAATGGTTATCCGTTACAAACATTCAACAGACATATGTTGCACTATTTGTAATGGGCATCCATTGCTATAATCCAAATTACTTATAAGTAAATTTTGTGCAATAGCCCTAGATATATCTGTTACACTCCTGTTTAAAGTTATCAATGGATATTATCCATTGCACGCCCCGTTACAAATCGTAATGGATGCGGATTTTCAACGATCGATTCCCAACAGCTCGTAGTCTGTTGTAATCCGTTGGGAATCATCCTTTTCAACAGAAATATGGCAATTTCCAACGGCTATATCCGTTGAACCTCAGAACGGATTATCGTTGCCATTGACAACGGACATCCACTGGAAAATAATTTCAGTTTTCAACGGTGTTTCAACGGACAGGTGTAACGGATGATATTTGTTGCTCATCCATTGATCGTTGCAACGGATTTCAATGGAACTGTGGCAGTTGATCAATCCCAGATTATTCGTTGCAATCCGTTAGAAAAAGTTATCAACGGATGGATCCATTGATTCGTCCATTGATAGCTGACTTTTTTTGTAGTGATATGACGTAAGTACGAAATAAAACTTCACATTGAAAGTAGTGTTGTTTTGATAAGTAACAACGTTTTTGCCTATGGAAAGTTATTTGGATGGAGTACACACGGGAGACTGACTTATCCATATTGTATATATGGTACAAATTCGTTTGGTCTAGTAGACGAACATAAATTTAGAAAAAGATAAGAATTGTTTCCGAAAAATTTGGTACAAAAGAAGAGGCACCATGCATACAAATAAGTACGCAAATACTATATGAATGACTAAATTCAATGGCAGATTAACAAGAATCGATGGAATATAGAAAAGATTGTGGGCATCGAAAACCACAAGGCCAAGGTGAATGGTATAACTAGTACAAACACAATATAATTTTGGGAAATACCGTATTGAAAATCACTAATATTGCATCATAATTTGGATGTTATGCATATTGAAAAAAAAAAACATTTTCGATAATATCATCAACAATGTTTTAAATGTGACGGGTAAGCCGAAGGATAACATACAATCAAGGAAAGATTTGAGGACAATACGTCGAAGACCTGATTTGGAGTTATGTGATGGAAATGCACATATCCAAATATTCATATTATCTAGACCTACAAAAATTGTATTATTGATGTGGTTAAAAGAATATGTTAAAGTTCCAGATGGATATCCATCAAACATGACTCGGTGTGTGGATATTGTGAGGCCTATCAGATTGAAAAGTCACGATTATCACGTTTTCATGCAGCTAGTCATTTTAATTGCATTTATGGAGCTATTATTATATAATGGCATTATGTGTTATGCGGAATTAGATATATGTTCAAGAAATTAAAAAAATGACTTGTAGCTATTGAAAAACAATATTTTCTGATGTATTATACTCTTTGGAAAGAGTATTTCCGCCTTCCTTCATTAAATTCATGGAATATTTTCCAATACATTTATGATATGAGACAATACTCGATGGACTGGTTCAATTCAGATAGATGTATCCATTCGAAAGATTTATCTTTCATCTATAGAAAAAGGAAAAAATAAACAGTGGTTGAAGGATGTATTGTTAAATAATACTTATTAGAAGAAATCACATATTTTAGCATATTTTATTCTGAGTCGCATTTCCGATGAAATGGAGATTTTTACACCAATGGGACGTAAGGGAGGGAAATCTAAAGAATATTGTCTAACACCAGAGGAGTATAATCGTCCACACATATATATTACTAAATTGTCAAGAGTTATTATCTTTCTAAAGGTATAAAACGATGACAATCGATCTTTTAATTTATGACAAACATAGATATATATATATATATATGTTAACATGTTTTCATTACAAAATCTTTGATGAAGAAGTAATGGGTACATATCTTTGTCTAATCGCATATGAACTTAACAAATAAAAGTTCAACATTATGCCTATGTAAGCATATCCATCATGTATATTTGTATATATATGTAAAATAATGTAATTTGTAAGTAATTATTTATTTTTATATTATAGGTTCAAAGTCTCAATGAAAGACGTCCTACTTGGTTAAGAGATTTAGCTAACAGTCATACAAATGTATTGTGCTGGTGAACTATATTTATCCGGGGATATACATTCCACTTATAAGCACGAAAAATATAGAAGTACGTACAATTATGACATTTGTGTTAACAATGAAATAGAGGATGATAATTTCTATGATATTTTGCACCAAATCTTATAGGTCAAATATCTTGTTCTCGTTGAATTGAATATAATGCTTCTCAAATGTCAGTGGTTTGACCCAACTATAAGATATGGTACACGGAAAATTTGATGGGGAGAATTGAGATCATCCCAGCACGACATTATATATTGCATGATCTATTCATCATAATATCAAACAGATGAGATATGTTATATGTGATGTGATAAAACCGCGTGATGTGATAAACACATAAGAAAAATAAAGTCCATTGCAAACCTATTACCTTGAGACAATACGGTTAATTGGTACTGAAAATCGTTGAGAGATTCTCGTAATGACCGAAATAGATGGTGAATACATCAGCGATTATGAAGACGTTGAACCAGAAGATGAAAAAGATGAACATGGCGACTAAAGATGAACACCGGTGATTATGAAGGCGTTGAACCGGAAGACTCACAAATTGAAGAATTAGCGGAAGAACATATGTGAATTATATAATTATAATATCAATTTTTTTATTAAATTTTTTAACTCTTTTATTTCATTTTCAACATGCATTCATTTGAAATTACGACAAACATCCATTGAATCATAGAAACTCCATCAAGACTTACAACATCTTCAAGGATTTTTCATTTTCTAATGAGCATATGTTGCTAATTTTAATGGATGCCCATTGAAATATTTCATAAATTGTAACGGGCATACGTTGAGTGTTGCAACGGATGTTCGTTGGAAACATCAATATGAACTATGCTACACCTAGGTAGCAACTACAAGCCTGTTGCCTCGAGAATATCATCCATTGGAAATTTCAACGGACGTCCATTGAAACTGAAGACATAAAGCCACTTCATGACATTTGATGCCTTGGGAAGATGATTTCCAACGAGTATCTGTTGGAAACTCAGTTATTGTGTCATTAAATGGCATATGCTTTTGAACGACATTTTCAACGGGCATCCATTGGAAATTTGGATATATAACACGTTGAAAAATTCTATTTTGAACATAATATCAAAACCAAAACTATGAATTCTCTTAAACACTTATCCTAAACCTCTAACACAATGAAAGTTCTACGATGTATCGATCATGGCAGATTGTTGGCAGATTCCATTGGAGTCCCTCCATCACCTTATCTGCCTCCATACCGTCCTCCGTCACCTATATCGGGACCACTGATATTTGATAACAAAAAAGATATGGCGAATATTGATGTTTTGATCGATACATTCGACGATCGTCCAAATGTTCCCAACATCGATCCTAAATGTCCCGACAAGACGTTATGCTATAATAATATTCATTTACACATATATTTATTTTTTAGTACTATTTTTTGAAATCATCTAATGTTTTCATTTACACGTGTAGCTTTAACGTGGATGATGTTTTTAAACACATTAACAACAACATTCTCCAAGGTTCTATGCAAGATCAATTGTACTATTTCTAGATAGAGAGACCAAGGTGATACGCCGATGGTGGTGTACTTTTATCATAAGTGTTGTATATTTAATTTTAATTCATTATTGTTGAATTTATGAACTTTACATTTAATTTTGTAGCAACCCTATAGATGACATAAGTAGGACACATCCCACATCTATACCGCTTGGATGAGTGATATGCCATCTCGGTTGCGTTTTATGATGAAAACGTCAAGTGCAACTACTACAACAAGAACGCCAAATCGACATGAGCAACGGACGAAGTTTTCAACCAACTTGTCCAGCATTAGGAGTTTGATAACTTCAAGGCCAAAACTGAAAAGATAAAAAAGTGTCGGTAAGATGAGAAAGTTCCTGGAGATGGTCTGCATCGCCATATCTCGGTAGTAAAATCGTTCTCCCTAAGAAAGAAAAAGGTTATAAGATATATTTTATAATTTAAATTTGTTTTATCTTTAAAATATTATCTAATAATATTATTTTCATATTACAAATGCAGATGATATGAAAAGAAGCGACTCTTCTTGAGCTAGTCAACGAAACTCATGCCAAGAAGAAGTTCGTCAGCGAGAAAGAGTTCGAGGGACCTAAAATGATCGACCCTTGGGCAGAGCACATGGTGAAAGCTATGACGGAAAAGATTATACAGCAATCACAAGTCGTCACTTCATCTCTTGATGAACTAAGTCCTTTACAAAAGACCAAAATTTATTTACAGATAAATAGTGTTAAGAATTTATAATATTCATTTTATAAAAATTTACGTCGCGATGGTCCCCCTACGGTCCAGGAGACAATACACACAAGAACGACGCATCGAGTAACTCGAAGCTACATTTCAAGATATGGTGGCGAAGATGCGTCATATGGACAGAATCATAGAATTAATGATTGGTCAACTGTATCAGTCACCGCCACATACAGAGGAAACACCGTCGAAGAAGCGATCATCGTCTCTGATGCGGCCCCTTCTCGAGGCGTTGGAGAAGACAGGGACAAAGATGACAGTGATGGTTTAGATGAAATGTAGGCTAGCTTGGTTTGTTTTGTATTTTATTTAGTTTTAAATTTTGTATAAAAGTTTTAATATATTAAAAATTATTTTATTTATTTTATTTTAAAATAAGTCAATTTATCAACGAAAATTCGTTGATAACATAACAACATTATCAACGAGCATCCGTTGAAAATTTTAAAATTTACTAACGAGCATCAATTGGTTTTTTTCACGAAGATTTCCATCGAATGCTTGTTGGTTCTCAAACCATCTTCCAACGGGTATCCATTATCAATTTCAATGAGCATTTGTTGTAAAGAGCAATGGTCATCCGTTGTAATTTATAACGGTCATCCGTTGCAATTTTTAACGGTTATCTGTTGTAATTTCCAATAGTTATATCAGTTGCAATGCATTAATAATTTCCCAAAGAATTATGACTGTTGAAATGTCGTTGCAAACTGCAATGAATATGGTTTTTCAACGACCGATTTTCAACAAGCAGAAATCCATTGAAATTCGTTGCAAATTGTCATTTCCAATGAAAAATAAATCATTTCTAATAGATTTGACCGTTCGAAATAAATTCTTTTAACGTCATAATTCTTAAGAAATTCATGGTTTAATATAAATTTCGAGTTGCAAAAGGATGAACCATCATTGTTATATCTTGTGAGCTCCATTATTGTATTCATTTGTACTCAAACTCATTAATAATATTCAAAAAAATTTCTCGAAACCTAAAATCATCCAATGAATCTAAACTCGTGAATCATTATATTTTGTGCATGTTCATTTCTATTTTTTTATTCAAATCATTTTTTATTAAATCACAAAAAATATTTATAAAAATATAATCATATGTAGGAAAAATTTTAAAAAAAAGTAATATTTTTAAGAAAAAAAACTAAATTTAATTTTTTTTCTATTCCTACAATTACAATCTTGAAATTTTTTATGAGACAATTCTATTTCCAAATCTATTTTAATCTACGCATATTTAAAACTTGTCAAACATGTTTTATTACAAGAAAATCTAATATTTCGCTCTAAAATCCTACAATATATTTTTTACATGCATTTGGAATGGTTATCATTGACCGTTTCGAATTTAGCTTCAAATCTAACATGCGGTTTTATTCAAAAAATATTCCATTTGGTACCGTTAGATTATTATTATAAAAAAATATGATCGAACTAAAATTTGAAATTTAATCAATTTAATTATTGTGATTTTGTAGTTGATTTTATGATACAAAATTGTAGATAAATTATAAATATCAAAATTAATTGAATCATTATTGAATTATAAAATAAAATATAATTTATTAATAAAATTCGATATTTTAATCCTAACTACTAAAATTTATAAAATGAAAAATCATTTATTCAACTTCAAATTACCTTTCTTGATAGTTTTATAATTGATTAATTATCTATAATTTTTTTGGTTAATAATAAAAGTAATCTGATCGATTTAAAAAAAACTTTATATTGAATGATTAATTTAGATATTTCCGAATTAAAAAAACAAAATCTAATCATTCATTTGCTTTTCTAAGATTTGTAAAACTGAATCAAAATAGATGGAATTTACAAGTTTTATTCAAGAAAAAAGGCATTGTTTTGCAAGGGATTATCAAAAATATCTTTGTAGGGATAAAAGACTTCAAAAATACCCTTCCCGGAAAAAAAATTTCGCTTCAAAAATACCCTTATAAATGCTAAAATTTCCAAAATATCCCTGCGATCCTTCTACCCAGTTTGACCCTGCGACCCAGTGACCCAGTACGACCCTGTGACCCTGCGACCCAGCGACCCAGTCCGACCCACCGACCCAGTCCGACCCTGCGACCCTGTTCGACCCTGTCCGACCCAGCCGACCCTACGACCCTGTGACCCTGTCCGACCCAGCCGACCCTGCGACCCAACGACCCTATCCGACCCTGCGACCCAGCCGACCCTGCGATCCAGCGACCCAGTCCGACCCTGTTCGACCCTGTGACCCAGTGCGACCGCCGGAACTGCCAGAAACCGCCAGAAATCGCTGGAAAATGCCAGAAATCGCCGGAAAACGGTCGAAATCACTGAATCTCACCTACAAATCGCCGGAAATCGCCAAAAATCACCGGAAAATCGCTAAAAACGCTGGAAATCACTGAAAATGACTGAAATATTGTTGGAAATCGCTCGAAAATTACTGTAAACCACTCAAAATAGAAGGAAATGACTCGAGAATGGAAAGAAATCACTCAAAATTTGAAGGAAATCGTTCGAAAATAGAAGAGAAACACTCGAAAATGAAAGGAAATAGTTTTCTACTTTGTTTCCCTCCTTTCAATTTTCGTTTTCCCTCTTTTTATATTTGTCTTTCCCTCTTTTGTATGTGTTTTTTATTAAGGGTACATATGTTTTTTCTCCAATTTTTTTTTTCCATCAGATTTAGAAGGATAGTATTGAAGTGTTTTAGCTCTAAGAGGACATTTCTGATATTGTGTTGTTTTGCAAAGTATCCAACAAAAAAATGAATAAAATAAGATGGAAGAAGACAAGAGCGACTCTTTTTGTAAATTAGATAGAAGAAGACAAGAAGACAAGAGCGACTCTTTTTGTAAATTAGCATAGGAGAGACCCATAAAAAATATTAATTATCATTATTATTACTATTATTATAATATAAAAAATTGGGAAGGACTCAAAAAATACAAGAGTGGAAATAATTCAGAAAGAGGTTTGTGGAGAGACAAGAGTGGTATGATATGTGCGTGTAAAGGAGCTTTTTTTACAGAGTCCACTGCATGCAATTATTCCTCTGAACATTGTTTTCAATTTTTTCTTATGTTTCATACTTTATTTTTAAATTAGATTTTATTTTTCGTCTCCAATGTTTCAAAGTACATTTTTACATGTCTCTCTTGGTCCCATCTTCTTTTGTGTTTTACCACGATTTGTGCGCTTATTTATTGAAGTAGTTAAAAAAACCTCTTCTTTATTTCTAAATAAATATATATTGCCATAATTTTTCCCCATACAGTTTTGTATGAGAAAGAGCATGTCCCAAAGCCAACTATTCTTTGTCTATATGTCTTAGTTTTCATACTTCGAGACTTGGGGTAAATTCAGTTCAACTATTGTATGTCATATATATATACGTGTATATATATGCGATGTAATTAAGTTGCAAAAATAAAAAAAGAAAGAAAAAAGTAATAATTTATGGGTAAATTTAGAGAGAAAAGAAGAAAGAAAAAAAAGTGATGATATATGAACATATCATGAACTCGAGTGAGTTTTAATCTTTTTCTGCAAAGCCTTTTTGTTTATAGTTTTCATAAAAATATATAGATAAAGTATTTTTTCCCCTTTTCATTGCATCATCCAAAACACATTCACCAGACTAAAAACTAAATCTAGCTTTTTTAAAATTTAAATTTTAAATAAACAATTTATTGTATTTTCGTTTTTTATTTCATTAAAAAAAGGTGTAAATTCTACAAAATTTTTGAGAAAAACTATTTAAATAATAAAATATTGTTTTTCGTAAACAATGTTTATATATAAAACAAAATATTCATATAAATAATAATATGTTCATAGTATTCGAGTCATAATGTTTGATATAATATATTTTTTATTTAATAATGAAAATATTAATGTCAAACAAAAACATATAAAAAATATAAGTCTTTATAATTTTAACTTAATGATTTCGATAGTGTTTATAGAAATTTTTCGAGATATTTCGTTTTATTATGTATTTATTTATTTTATTTACGTATGTTTTATTTTATTTTTGTTTAGATATATGTATATAAAAAGATTTTGTGTGATTAAAATAAGATCAAATTCATTTCGCCGACGATTTTTCTTCTTTTCGGCGATTGTTCTGCAGCTCTTCTCTGCAAATCCATTTCATGTCTCTTTTCGAACCTTTGATGATAGGGAAGTATTTCTTTACAATCTAAACCACATTTTTTTACTACTAATAGAACATTATGTTTAGATTTCTGTGGTTCTATTACTACTTATAATATTTTTCTTGACTATGTAGGTAATCATTTTTTTCGGAGCAGTGTTAAGCCAATGCCACATGAGAATTATCATGCTTCATCAATTACTCTTCAAGATGAGAGTATTCAATTCATACTCCTCATCTTGAGGGGAGTATTAAATATCATTTGATAAAATTTCTTTCTTTTTTTATTTTCTTTTCCTTCTTTCATTCTTTTCTCTCTTTCCTTTCTTTCTTTCTTTCATTTTCTTCTTTCTTTAATTGATCTTGAATTATTTAATTCAAGATCTTGAATAGATTGTGTATTATAAATACAAATTACCATATGTATTTTTAATAATTCAATCAATCAATAAAATTATTCATTTTCCTTTTCCTGAAAAATCCCATTAGAATATTCTTCGAAATATTTAACTTTTTATGTATTCATTTATTTTATGGAATATAGAATAAAAAATATCAAACTATTTTATTTTAGTCTATAAAACATGAATTATTATCTTTTAACCTAAAAAAACCCAAACTTTTTTTTTACTTTAAAAACATTAACTTTAAGAATATAGTGTAGAAAGTACCAATTTTTTAATTTTTACCTATAAAACACAAATTATTACTTTGAACCTAAAAATTTTGAATTTTTACATTTTGTCTAAGAAACACAAACTTATCAAATTAATCATATCCATACACAAACAAAATACTAAATCATATTTTAACTCTTTGAATTTTTTAAGTATTGTCTAAAAAACACAAATTTATCAAATTAATCATATTCTAAAGTTAGTGTTGTTAAGGTAAAAAATATAAGTTTAGGTTTTTTTAGATTGAAAATAATAATTAGGTTTTATAGACTAAAATAAAATAATTGGATATTTTTATACTATATTTCTTTTATTTTATTAACGTAGATTGTGTTTAGTTTTTGGTTTGATATTATATCTATCTATATATATATATAAAAAAAAGAAGATCTTGTGTGATCAATAAAACAAGAACGAATCATTTGACCTTTTATTTTTAATAAAGATATATTGTCATAATTTGATTTCTTAACTGCAATATGATGTATAGAGTTGTTTTATTATTTTTTTATGTAATTTAACACAATATATATATATATATATATATGCAAAAGTTATTATTTATTTTGTATTTTACATTCAATTAGTTGTTTTATCTTTTGTCTCGATATCACTTGTTAAATTCACTTGTTACCGCATTTTTATTTCGGAAATTTTGGTATACATTTGTTAAACCTTTTTATTTAATATAATCTAAAATAATTAATTCTGACGGGCATAAATGACAAAAAGGAAATACACATAATGTTTATAAATCAAAGAATGCTTTAGCATAATGCAAAGTTTCTGTCTGTCCAAGACCAAATCAACACTTTTAAAAATTATATTAAAAAATTTATATGGATTTTGTTATTTATACTCATTCCACTAACCAATATGGAAATTTCTTTTTAATGATCATTTTCGAGATATTAAAATTTATGCGTGGAAAAGATTATTCAAAAAGCGAAAAATGTATAAAATACGAAGATAGGGTTTTGGAAAATGTGAAGAGGATGATTACTTTTGGGGAGCTTTGGAGTGAAGGCAAAGTTTTAGCCTTTTATTATTTTTCTTTTTTAAATGATGAAAATTTTATTTCTTTTCTCTTTATAACATAAGGGAAAAGGTAAATAACTTTTCAAATAATGAGAATTTAATACCATTATACAAATATTCTTTTTGCTGCAAAAAATATTTGTGGGTCTATTTTATGAGTATACTAAAATTTAAATTCCAAAAATTGCACAAAACGATGTAACTAATAGAGCCACTTTGTATGATTAAGGACAAGACCACCCTACCACCCCACTTCCATGCCTGAGACTTTATGCAGCTAATGTTAACTAACCATATATTACCTACATTTCAAATTAATCTGTTTCGTTTTTTCAAAAAGGAAGAAGAATAATATAAAATCAAATCCTTTTTTCTTCAATTTTAATAATTTATTTTTTAATTCTTTACTGAACAAAATCTCCATAAATATATGAAGACAAAATAATCATTGAACTTTTTTTAGATATTAGAGTAAAAACCATTTTAAAACTACTTGTCATATCCGTTAAAACAATTCTTAAAAAAATACAAATAGTGTAAATTTTCATTTCTTCTACAAATATTATCTTGTTTTCGTACATAAATTGTTGGGTGCGGAAGCGTATTTTATCAACCCGAATATGAGATCTAGTTATGTTTAAGGATTGGTTTTTCGGGGTTTCAACGACGAACACATTTAGAAACGATTTTGTAATACCTTTTTGCGTTGAACGTGTGATTGTCGGATGCGATAGACTTGATAGTACAAGCCCTCTACACGTATCCACGCCGAGATCGGATCTACTTTCTAACCGTTGGTGCGAAATTCTCCGACGAACGAAACTGTTTCGTTCTTCGTTTTTCTTTTGTGACGGCTATCGTTTTAGGGTTTAGATTTTACTAAATGATTATGATTAACGAAAACCTGTTTTTTCGTTTATTATATAATTATAAACTTTTAATAATTACAACCTAAACTCGTGACTATTAAGATATTACATAAGAGACATATTACTTTCAATCTCCCACTTGCCTTTACGTAATATTTCAAACAGTCGAAGTACATGTATCTTCATACACATACTTGCCTGTACATCTGATGTACTACCCCAAAAGAAAATCAAGTACAATTATATTCTTCGGTGCTAGCGGAAAAATATAATTGTATTCCACACTGGTTTTCTAACAATCACAAGCAGATACCGAGACACTCGTATGTGTGTGACCTCGTAGGTTCATCACTAAACCGGTAGCCAATTAGTCTCCACTAATTAACTAATCGAGGTTGGCGTCTAGAAACACTCCCCAACGATCGGATAGCGTGAAGTAACATCTTTACTCATTTGAATAACAATATTACCCAAAACGAACCAGGGTGAAGTTGACGTTAGCATTTCCTTCCATCTTTACAGCTTCGGATGCATCCTAGGCATGGTCATAATTGTCAGTCTTACGGATCATCAACTATGTTTCATGTCAATCACAACTGACTGATGAATGAACCTAAGAAACACCTTTCTTCATTCATTCAATGTACTCTGGCCAAAGTTTCGTACAGTCATTGTGATTACGACAACATAGAGCTCTAACTCTTACCAAGAGTTGACGGATCCCATCTTGATCAGTCACTAACTACGCAAATATCTAATTATTTCCAATATCTATTCAACTAGTACTCTCAGATATTAGGTGTCCAGAATCAAAGAATGATAGATAAGATGCTAGTTACTATGCTGATCTCAGGTCTAAGGAAAAAACTAACTATCTAACTATCTGGAGAAATCTTAATGACATTTTATTGGTTATTTAACCATTTAGCATTTCTCTATTTAGGTCAGTTCAGTGACCACATCATCATGTGTATCACCCATATATGTGATTCAGTAAAAGAGATCTACTGATTTCTATCACTGTAGAAACTTATCACATACATGTTGTTCTTTCCGGATCACTGTAGTCTGAGTAATGATCCTACGAACAAGAACAATTCAGATTAAATCATACCAAAAACTTGACTCTCTTTATTATGATCTCTATCATAATGTCAAGTTTCAGATTTAATCTTGGACTCTATCATACACTTATGAAAATTCATCATATGAAAAATAATGCCATATATTATAAAATTAAAATCGATGTCTAAAATACAACTCGCTACATGTCTATAAACTAATGCCAGCTAGTCATCTCTCTCAATCCGATCCTCAACTTATGCTTGTCAAACTCCTTTGACACAAGCGCCTTCGTAAACGGATCTGCTACATTTTCCTTTCCATCCACCTTCTGGATTTGCACGTCCCCACGCGTTATGATCTTTCGTATCAGGTGAAACTTCCGCAGAACATGCTTCGATTTCTGATGAGACCTTGGTTCCTTCGCCTGAGCAATAGCTCCGGTTTTATCACACAATAAAGGAACGACTTCCTTTATCGAAGGTACCACACCAAGTTCATCTATGAACTTTCTCATCCAAACCGCTTCTTTAGCTGCTTTGCAAGCTGCTATATATTCTGCTTCAGTCACCGAATCCGCTATAGTAGCCTGCTTGGAACTCTTCCAACTTACTGTTGCTTCAATCACCGAATCGGATATAGTAGCCTGCTTGGAACTCTTCCAACTTATTGCGCCTCCATTCAGACAAAATACATAGCCTAAAATGGACCGACTGTCATCCTTGTCTATCGAGAAACTCGCATCAGTAAATCCTTCTAACTCCAAGTTAGAACCACCATAAATTAGAAACTAGTCCTTAATCCTTCTCAAGTACTTAAGGATGTTCTTAACAACCTTCCAGTGTTCCTCACCAGGATCTGCCTAATATCTACTCACTACACTTAGTGCGTAGGCTACGTCACGCCTAGTACACGTCATGGAGTACATGATGGCTCCCACTGCGCTAGCGTAGGGAAGCCGACTCATTCGTTCTCTTTCTTCTGGGGTCTTAAGAAAATCCTCCCTAGAAAGAGAAATTCCAGTGCCTATCGGTAGATAGCCCTTCTTCGAACTTTCCATGTTGTATCGTCTCACGATACTGTCAATGTACTAGGATTGTGACAAACCAAGAAACCTCTTCGATCTATCCCTATAGATTTTTATTCCCAGAATATAGGCTGCTTCTCCTAGATCCTTCATGGAGAACTGATCAGAAAACCATGACTCCGTCTCTTGCAACGTCGGAATGTCATTCCCTATGAGCAATATGTCATCCACATAAAGAACAAGGAAGACAACCGTGCTCCCACTAAACTTCTTGTACACACAAGGTTCTTCATCACATCTAACAAAGTTGAACTTTTCAACTGCCTTGTTAAAGCGAATGTTTCAGGTTCGAAAAGCTTGCTTGAGTCCATAAATGGAACTCTGAAGCTTGCATACCATATGACCTTGAGTTGGCGACGTGAAACTTTCAGGTTGAGTCATGAAAACCTCTTCCTCGAGCTCTTCATTAAGGAAAGCTGCTTTCACGTCCATTTGCCAAATCTCATAGTCATGGAATGCCGCTATCGCGAGCAGAATCCGAATAGATTTAAGCATTGCCATAGGGGAGAACGTTTCTTCATAGTCAATCCCTTCTCGTTGACTATACCCTTTGGCAACTAGACAAGCTTTATAGGTCTCTACCTGCCCGTTTGCTCCAATCTTCTTCTTGTAAACCCATTTACAACCGATTGGTCTAGAAACATGTCAAGAATCAACTAAAGTCCATACTTTGTTGATCTTCATAGATTTCATCTCGGATTCCATGGCTTTCCACCATTTCTCAGAATCTGGGCCTTATATGGCTTATTGGAAAGTCAACGGGTCAACATCTCTATGACCGACCACGTCCTCTTGTACCATCAAATTAAGCCTGTCAGGTGTACATCGAGAACGTGTTGACCTTCTCAAGAAAGCCTGCGTAGCAGGTTCAACCTACACTAGGATATCTTGTTGGACTTGTTCTTGAACAGGTTCATGAACTTGTTCCTGAACGGGCACTGTCACTTCAACATTTGAAGATGAAGCTCCAGAGCGTAACAACATATCTCCCAGCCAAGATCGCTCATTTGACATCTCATGTCCATGAGCTTGTGTTGGTTTGTCGGGTTCTTGAATATCGTCAAGAATTACTTCTCCACCATGAATTCCTTCCTCAAGGAATTCCCTTTCAAGAAAGGTTGTCATTCTTACCACAAACACTTTGTGCTCACACGGGTGGTAGAAATAATATCTCATAGTTTCCTTGAGATAACCTATGAACCTAAACCTGTCAGACCTAGCATCTAGCTTTGTTTAGATGAAGTCTCTTAACGAAGGCCGGACACTCCTAAACCTTGATGTGTCTCAAGTTTAGTTTCCGTCCTTTCCATATCTCATATGGAGTCGTAGATACAGCTTTAGTGGGAACCTTGTTTAAGACATAAGCAGTTAATTCTAAAGCATAACCCTAGAGGTTTATTGGAAGACCCGTGAACCCCATCATGGATCAGACCATATCTAATAAAATCTGATTTCTCCTTTTGATCACACCATTATGTTGTGGTGTTCCAGGAGAAGTCCACTGAGACAAAATCCCATTTTGTCTTAGATAATCAAGAAATTCATGACTTAGATATTCACTGCTCCGGTTAGATCTCAACATTTTGATACTCTTTCCGGTTTGTTTCTCCACTTCACTGCGGAATCTCTTGAACATTTCAAAAGACTCGGATTTGTGTCTCATAAAAAACACAAATTCATATCTCGATATATCATCAATGAATGTGATGAAATATGAATATCCACCCTTGACTTGACCTCTCATAGGTCCACATACATCGGTATGTATGAGTCCTAGGAGTTCTGTAGCTCTCTAAACGGAGATTTGGTCATCTTACCAAGGAGACAAGACTCACAAGTTGCATAAGATTCATAATTAAAATGGCCTAGAAGACCATCTTTATGCAGCCTGTTTATCCTCTTCTCACCGATGTGACCAAGTCTACAATGCCAAAGGTACGTGTGTTTTTTACAATCATCTATCTTTCTCTTATAGCCCGAAACATGCATGTTAATTGGGTCTACGTTAATATCAGGTAAGATATAAAGTCCTTGTTTCAAGTAACCATTCACACATAAATCATCACCATGATAAATAGAGCAAATGTTACTACTGAAAACTGTTTGAAATCCACGTCTATCAAGCATAGAAATAGAAATAATGTTCGAAACGAATTTAGGAACATAATAACAATCGTATAACAATAAGGTCTTGCCCGTAGGCATAACAAGGGAAATTGATCCTATGGCTAAAGCAGCAACACTTGTGCCATTTCCAACCTTCAGACTGAACTCTTCCTTCCTGAACCTCCTACTGATCCTCAGCCCCTACAACATATTGCAGACGTTAAAGCTACTATCGATATCCAATACCCATATAGATGAATCAATAATACTCAAAGATAACATGAAAACATTTTTCATGAGAATTTTACCTTGCTTCTTGCCCTTCAGAGACTGCAGGTATTCCTTGCAGTTCATCTTCCAATGACCTTTCTTCTTGCATAAGAAACACTCATCATCTGATTGGTCGACCTTGGTGGCGCCGCCCTTTGCCCTGGTCAAACCAGTCTTAGGCGCGCTCTGCCTAGTCCTGGGCCTCTTCTTGCCCTTCCTCTTCTGATAAGAGGACTGCCCAACCATCAGCACAGATCTTGATACCCTCTTCCCAATGGATATCTGTTTCTCATACTCAGTGAACATGTTGTGCATCTCATGCAACTCAATGTCCAACTTGTTCATGTTGTAGTTGACCACGAATGGGGAGAAGGACTCCGGAAGTGAGTGTAAGATCATCTCCTGCTACATCTCCTTGCGGAAGGTACACTCTAACTTCTCAAGCTGTTCTATCAGACTAATCATCCGAAGAACATGTGGTCCCACAGGAGATCCCTTATTCAGAGCGGACTTGAACAAAGTCCCTGACAGCTTAGACCTTGCTGTCCGACTCTGTTCACCGAACATCTTCTTAAGATGTTCCACGATCTGCTTGGCATCCATATGCTCGTGTTGCTTGTGGAGTTCGCCACTCATTGACGCCAAGATGAGACATTTCACAGTGATGCACTTTTCATCGTACTTGGTGTATTCACTAAAAGCCTCGTCATTCGCTGGGTCTGGCACTAGAGGAGCCGGTTTGTCGATCACATCGATCAACTTCTCATGTGTTAACACCTGGCGCGAATTGCGTTGCCATTCGTCGAAGTTCTCACCAACCAGCTTGTTGGTCCTGAGTATTGGACGCAAATTGAACTGAGACATTCTCAGGAGATCTGAAAACGAAAGGAAAAATTTTGCAGCAGAGAGTTAGACATCGTAAATATCATAAAGACATGGACTTGTTCTATATGATATTTTTCGCTAATCAACGTTATAATGACATTAGAAATCTTATTTCCAAATAGCATTAATCTATAACTATATGCCTGAGTCCCTTGGTAGTGACGACGTTTCCCAAGCATATAAAATAGATTATTTATAAATTTTATCCCCATTAAATTTATAGTGAATTTACTTCGACTCTATATCACATAGTCACCTGGTAGGCACGTCGTTCCTATCGATATAGTTGAGTTCATCCTTCAACTTATGGTTGGATAACAATTAAGTTCATGTCTCCCGGGTAGTCCAGGCGTTTACAAAACCTAATTGTTCCCTCCCACTAGACATCTGATGTCATAGACGTATGAATCGAATTCTTGAACTACATGCTTTCTGGTAGTCAGATCGTACCATGTAAACGAGAACCTATTCAAACGTCTACGATGAAAAAAAGCCTAACGACAAACAATTTATCGTCTAAAAACTCAATTCTTAATTTTTAAATTAAAATTCTTTAATTTTAATTTTAATTTATTTTTTTTTATTTTTTCGCACGAACGGGTTACGCGCGCTCGCTCGGGCTCATGCGTGTGCTCGCTCGGGCTCGCTGAACCTAGGGTTAGGGTTAGGGTTTCTAGAGAAACCCAGCCGCCGCCCTGGCCGCCCTCTCACCGGTCGTCCGCTCCAGGCTGGAGGAACCGCCGGCTTAGGGTGCCTACGAACCCCCACTCCTCCGGCAGTGAGTCACCGGCTCGGCGAGAAATTAGGAATAGAGAATGCGAAGGGCAAATTAGGGTTTCTGAAAAAGAAAACGTCCGCGGGTGAGCCCGAGGCGCCGCTCAAGCCCGTTCGCCCCGTCGCGATGATTCGTCGACCGTCGGACTCCTGCATGGACTCGCCGACCGTCGTGCCTCACTATGCCAAACGCTCGACGGCCAGTAGCATTGCAGACACCCACCGCTGCACATTGGGCGCTCGCGCGATGGCTTTAGCGATCGAATCGCTCGCCATTTGTCGCACGCAATGGGCGCACGAAGACGCCGCCTCTTCGCCTCACCTTTATCTTGTCGTCTTGGACACGCTGGTCGACCCTCTGCCCGCGACCGACGACCCTCGTTCGGTCGGCTAGGGTAACAGCCGTGCGGTTGTCCCTCGTTATGTTCTTGTGCACGCGCGACTTTTACGTTTATACAATCTGATTTTTATCAAAAAATCCAAAAACAAATCCTAACCAGATGACCGGACGCTCTGATACCACTGTTGGGTTGATTTAGGGTGCGGAAGCGTGTTTTATCAACCCGAATATGAGATCTAGTCATGTTTAAGGATTGATTTTTCGGGGTTTCAACGACGAACATATTTAGAAACGATTTCGTAATACCTTTTTGCGTTGAACGTGTGATTGTCGGATGTGATAGACTTGATAGCACAAGCCCTCTACGCGTATCTACGTCGAGATCGGATCTGCTTTCCAACCGTTGGTGCGGAATTCTCCGATAAACGAAATTGTTTCGTTCTTCGTTTTACTTCTGTGACGACTATCGTTTTAGGATTTGGATTTTGCTAAATGATTCAGATTAACGAAAATATGTTTTTTCGTTTATTATATAATTATTAAACTTTTAATAATTACAACCTAAACCCGTGACTATTCAAATATTACATAAAAGGTCTATTACTTTCATAAATATGATAATATTAAAATACACTCTTGAGATACTTTGAAATCTCGACTATTTTTATATTGATTCGCATTTTAAAAAAGTAAATGACACATTCTTGTACAAAATTTTGTATTGAAAACTAATTAAGAGGATGCTATTTAATTTCTATACAAAATAAGATAATCTTATTTAGAAAACTAAATAAGAGAAGAATCTTTAATTTCTAAAAAAATAAGATGATCTTATTTATATCAACCAATATATTATAATGATCTACACCTTTTAAAAAAACAAGTGTTGGTGTCGAAAAAAAAGTAGACGATTAATTATACATCACACGAATATTTTTTGTATACTCTGTCATCATTTGTATGTGTATATAATATTTAACAATAAACCACTTATTTTGATTCCATTCTAAATTGAAACTTTAATTTTACATAAAATATAACACAAAATGTGCATTTTGACATAACAAATAGTCGAATTAAATCGTTGATATGTTTTCCCACGGCGGAATATCAGAAATACCCTCAAAGGGCTAAATCACTTCAAAAATACCCTTCCCCAAAATAATTATTAAATCCGAAAAATAAAAACTGAAGAAAAGACAAATTTGCCCTTAACGTTCGAACGTGGAAAAATGGAAGTTCGGCAGTTTTTCGACGTGAAAAACTGCCGAAAACGAGAAAGCCGAACAGTTTTTCGCCGTGAAACCTGTTTAAAAGTTGATAGCAAGAAAGAAATAAGTGATTTCAAACTTGAGAGGGAACGATTTGAAGTTGGCGAACAATTTGAAGTTGGCGAGAAGGAAACTGGCGAAGAGAGCACGAGTCAATCTTCAATGGCGTCAATAAGTGTAAATAGTTTGATTTCTAGGGTTTTGCAAGCTTTCGAGTCACAAGGGTCAGCGTCAGTGAGTCGGTTAGGTCGCAAGGGTCGCAAGGGTCGCAGGAGTTGCATGAACATCTTCGACTCCGTGAGTCGGTTGAGTAGCAAGGGTCGCAGTAGTTTCATGACCATCTTAGACTCAGTTTATTGATTTGAAACGGGTGAGTGTCAGTGTCAGTGAGTCGGTTAGGTCGCAATGGTCGTTTGAGTGTCGCGGAGTGTCTGAGGGTCGTTTGAGTCGCATGGGTCGCACACGTCGGTTGAGGGTCGCACGGGTCGATTGCGTCGCATGGGTCGGTTGGGTCGCATGGGTCGCTTAGGTCGGTAGAAGTATAATGTATTCGTAATTGGTCATTTTGCAGGAAAAAGGGACTAAGAGGAAGGAGTGCGTGAGTGATGCTGATGCTGATGCTGCAGTCCCTCTGACACTGGAGAAGAAATTAATAGGGGAAATAAGGAAGTCGGAGAAGAGAATCATCAACGCCGTAAGAGACCTTCTAAGGGATGTCGGGATTCATGTGCCTAATCCAAAATCAAAGGCTGCCGAGAAAGTTGCGATCACCGAAACCCAATCTTCCGACACTGTTGGTGATTTTGCTTTTGAATTCCTTCGACGTCCAAATCCAGTGTCAAGAAACCTTGCTCCTGATGGAGTTCCACCAAGTAAGTAATATTTAGTGAAAAGGTCATTTGAGTGTCAATTTCCATCGAGACATATAAGTCGTAGGGTCGCATAAGCCGTAGGGTCGTTAGAGTCGTAGGGTCGCATAAGCCGCAGGGTCGTTAGAGTCGCATGGGTTTCATATGTCGCATGTGTCACTGGGTCGCTAAAGTCAAATGGTCGCATGGGTCGCATAGGTCGCATTGGTCCCATTGGTCGCATTGGGATAATAGGTCGCATGGGTCGCATGGGTCGCATAGGTCGCATTGGTCCCATTGGTCGCATAGGTCGCATTGGTCCCATTGGTCGCCATATGTTTAATGAGGTAAATTTTATGCTATGCAGGTGCTGGACCTTTATCGAAGGAGTCTGCGCCATATGTTGAACCTCCACCGGCGAAAAGAGCAAGAACAATACGAGGGAGAGGGCGAAAGAAGGTTGTTCAAAAACCCGAAAAAACGGTGGTTCAAGAACCTGAAGGGGAAGAGGAGTTTGTGTGGAATCCCAGTGGATTAATAAAGGACTTGATAAGCCGATTTCCTACGTTCACTGAGGCTAGCGGTGAAAAGTTGACTAAACTATATTGGTTCCTGAAGGCACCTCGACATGAGCGGTGGTAGATATCTGAGCTAGATATTCCCCGGGGGCCAAAGTTTAGGGAGATTATATTAAAGGCCAACGCATGGCTTGAAGATGAAGTAAGTTTTTTCAAACCCTTAGTCTCACAGAGTTTTGTGTCATATGTATTCCTGTGTGTTAAATTTTTTTTTTGCAGCAATTGGATGAGGCGTTGATGGAGCTGTCTTCTCGCTTGGCATCGGATCCCAGCGCGTATCAGAATTATTACGTTTGTCCTGTTGCTTTCATGCAGACGCTCTCGATGTGGACGTACGAGGATATGGAAACTTTGCCGGAAAAGCTTAGTCAGTTTTTGAACGCCAAGCCACCAATTAGTGATTATGAAGGTTTTGTCTCGGTTCCAAACATTCCATCGGAAAATAATCGATGGGTAGGATGTCATTGGGTAGCCATCAAAGCGGATTTCAAAACCCGATGCATCACGGTATACGACTGCAGGATGAGCCTTAAGGAAACACATATCGATCCGGTGATTGAGAGGATAAGAAAAGCTGTCCCCAAGATGCTCATTCTCGGAGGGTTTCCTTCTTTGGCTTCTGGAGAAGATGAATGGAGGTATGTATATTATGATGGTCTGCCACAGAACCAAAGCGGGAATGACTGTGGTGTTTTCTCCTATAAATTCGTAGAAGCCTCGTTATCAAAGGATATGGATATGTTTCTTCGTATTTGCGACGACAAGGTTACTTCCATGCGTGAGAAGATGGCGGCTGATATATATAGTAATGGAGAACGTATCTATGAACCCGAAGATGACTAAATTGATATTTGGTACATTGTTTTTTTTTTACTGGTAGATGTGAGCATTTGGTACATTGTTTTTTTTAATATTTGGTACATTGTTTTTTCTATTATTTGGTACATTGTTTTTTTTCTAATATTTGGTACATTGTTTTTTTTCTAATATTTGGTACAAGGGTCACAGAGCCTCATACGACCCTTGCGACCCATGCGACCCATTTGACCCTTGCGATCCATGCGACCCTTGCGATCAATACATTCATTCATTCAAGACCTATATTAAAAGGTTCTTTAATGTGGTCAATGCATGCACCTTGGTTAAAACGGAGTTCATTTATTTTTCGTTGAATATGAGTTTATAAATAGAGGAGGAAAAACCGAAAAGCTACAACAATTTGTAGCACCAAATCATCTCTTGTGTTGTCATTAAGGTCCAATACACTGGTAGGTAGGGGACGAAAGAAGGTCCAATACACTGGACGGTAGGGGACGCAAGAAGGTCCAATACACTGGACATGTCAGAGACACAAGAAGGTAGACCTTCAAAAGATGTCTTCAGGAAGTCTGCGGTTATAGTAGAAGTAGGCGAAAGATTCAATAAACCTTCGATCGATTCCACATAATAGACGAAAGTTGTATGAAGCCAACACGACGAATTTTAACTCATGCTCAGGTAAATCACTTGAATTTGTTCGAAAGATTAAATTTTTATTATCTTAAGACGAGTTTTTTTTACTTAGTTTCTCTTGTTCAGGTTTATCATCTATTATGTGGAATCGATCGAAGGTTTATTGAAAAGTTTATTCCAATGTTCAACTCTCTTCACCTTACGTCTTTCCCCGTTACACCAAATGGTTACCGAGTGACGGAACTTGTTCAAGCATTCACGGGGAGTCGATTAGTATTCGTAAGAAAGTTTTACTCTTGATCATTTACATGAAAGATGCTTCATTTACTTTGATTTTACTTTGATTTTTCTCATCTCTTGTGTTGTAGCATTAAGGTCACATACAGTGGGATGGTAGGAGACGCAAGAAGGTCCAATACACTGGACCTTCTTGCGACTCCAACTATACCAGTGTATTGGACCTTCATACGACCCTTGCGACCCTTGCGACCTATTATCCCCATGCGACCCTTGCGATCCATGCGGACCCTTAAACATTCTAGAATCAGTCAAACCAACTTAAATGCACGGGTAGTTTGAAGGTTATCTCGTTATTAGAAGTATCTTTATTATCTTTAAATGCACGGGTTGTTTGTATTTTTTACTCCTATAAATAGTGTATGAATAAACCAAAAGCAAACACAACCTTTTCCATCAACTACAATCTCTTCTAATTTTTTCTATCCTATAGAATTCTCTAACATAAATAGAGGAGGAAAAACCGAAAAGCTACAACAATTTGTAGCACCAAATCATCTCTTGTTTCGTCACGAAGGTCACATGGTCGACCCAGGTCTTGGTAATCGGCGGACTCAGGGTCTATATACATAAAATAATAGTTTAGTACATCCTAAAGTCGGGTGATTTCTCTTTGGGTTGATGAGGAAGAAGAAACCAATATTCTTATTCATTTTCCTCTTCTACCAAATAGAGCTACCGTGGAACTCACCATACATGACTCAAAGCCCGAAATGTCAATGGAGCATTTCGTGAAGCT
>CM071866.1:6767571-6793984 GCA_036759665.1 Gynandropsis gynandra | reverse complement strand
GGGTCGCTGGGTCGAACTGGGTCGTAAAGTCGCAGGGGTATTTTGGGAATATCAACATTTATACGGGTACTTTTGAAGTTAGAAATTTTTTCTTTTCCGAGAAGGGTATTTTTGAAGTGTTTTAGCCCTACGAGGATATTTTTGAAGTTACCCCAAATTGACTCAAGAGTGCTAACCCAAGTTGCATTGACAATCAATAGAATGGAAAAACACTGTGAAAAAAGTAAAATAGAAGAAGAAAGAAAGCATAAATTATATTGAAACTCTTTAAATTTCTAAAAATGTTGAAGAAGGTTATGTGAATCTCAACTGTTTTCTAATATTTGGAAATATTTTTTATATCCATCTCTAAAATCATTTTATTGTAATGTCGCTTATTTCGTTATATATAAAATTAGATCTATTTCAGTTTTCAACCAAGATTCTATATCCTTTTGAAACATTTCGATTAATCCAATTGATCTTATATCGGTCCTCCAATTTTAATATAAATTAAGCTGAATTTTCAAATTTGGCATACCTTTGTATGAAGTTTTAAGTTTTAAAAAGAACCAATAATTTTTTATAATATATTTTTGGAAAAGAAGTGAGATTCGAATGACATAAGAGCCAGTTGAGATAAGTAAAATTCTGTTTTGCAAAAAAAAATGTACAATTTATTTAGTGAGGTCAATTTACAGAAGAGTTATTCGGTAAGAATTAGTATTTCACGAGCAACCGATGAAATTGTATATTTTACTAGAAACGAAAATAAGATATTGGTCCCCCATTTGTTGTCACTATCCTCTGTTTTAAGTTTTTGAACGAAATATCATCTCCTGAGCCTTTAAAAAATAATTTGAGAAAATCGAAAAATTTCCGTAGTTTACGCTTATGAAATTATATTTTTAATTATTTTACATTGCAAATATTTAGTTGAGAAGGATTAAAAATATATATATTAATAAAAAAACAAAACCGAAACAGCCACACTCCATTTGGTCTGAAACTGAAACATCTTTTGCCTTTATGGGTGGCTGAAGAGGGAGAGAGTGTGTGTGTGGCCCATACCACCCTTTCACGTCTTGTCTCTAATCCTAATTTTTAATTAATTAATTAATTAAAGATTTGAAATTATTAATTAAAATCGTTAATCACATTATCTTCTATAATCATTAATCGCCATAATTACAGCGGCAACACAAACACCCATGTCTTGGTGGTGTAATTTTAATTCTCGTACTTTGTTGGTTTCTTTGTGTTTTCTCTAGGTCTTTCTTTTATTTTTGGTCTTTACCTCGACCACTAAAAATTTCTATTTCTTTAATGACTTCAATTATACTGATACATTCATCACTTTCTTATCCTCTGTAATGATTATTGTTATATGTGTGGGTGTTGGTGTGTATATTGAATACTTTTATTGATATGAATATTCGATTTAAGATATGAAGAAACAATATATGATCTCAACTTATAAATTGAGCTACCCAATTTTGGTTTTCATATAGATTAAAAATACCCAATTGAGGATAAGAATTTGGCCTTCCATAATCCATGTGGTTTAATGTGTTGTTATTTTATTTTCATTAAGTTGGAAATTTAGAGGGAGAGGTAGATGATTAGGTCAAAGAAAAGGCTTTGAAGGAGAGAGAGAGAGAGTCATTAAATTAAACCCATTTTTTAATTAATCACGCGCACTTGTGAAACAAAAGAAGCAAGTATTCATTTGTTTTGTTTGGAAGTGAAAGAGCACATGCCTATCATACCCACTCCTCCCAACCACAAGGCCCCCTAAGAGATACTTCTTTTATTTCTTATTTATATTTATTCATATATATATATATATAATATACATTACCTTTTGTCTTCCCTTTTCTATTTCTTGTCTCTTTCATTCTCAAAACATGAAATGGAACTCATCCAAATGTCACATTTCTTGCCGATATCGCTCCCAAAAAGGGTTTATTATCCCTAAGGACATTAGAGAGAGAGAGAGAGATGATTCTCTTGTTGAACAACAACCGTCCACTTAAGAAATGACAAATAAATCAAACATTAGAGGATACAAACACTTAGCCATATATGACCACTCTCTCTCTAGCCGTTGAGATTTGCTTCTTTCACACACACATATGTGTGTATATATATATATATATAATCAAAAAAAGAAAAAAAAATCAAAGCTGGAGACAGCTAAGTAGAAAAGGGACAGTGCAAATCTATTTGACATTTAAACAGCTTGCTTCAGTGAAGTACACTATGCATGCCATCATCTTATTTATTGTACATTCTATTACTATGTTATTTTCTTCTTTCTTAGATATTAGGAAAAATATTATTAACTTTACTTTTCAATATATCTTTTTAGTTTTCTTGGAATATCCAATATTTAAATACCTATGTAAATTTAAAATCTTTATTTTCATATCTACAGTTCCAATATTTAGTATCTTTGTTCCTAATTTTATATTCTAATTGAATGGCGATTACTTTAATATTTCTTTTATAAATCGTAATATATAAAATTTAAATATTATTTTTAAAATAAATATTTAAACACTGTATGCAAAACTTGTGTATTTGTTTTGGTTTTTGCTTTCCCTCACTTTAAAATATATATAAAAAAATCTTAAGCTACATAAATCAATATACTTAAGATCTTACTTAAATCTCTCGCACAAGCTACAAAATTAATCATTTTACCCCGCAAAAATCACCCCATAACAAAAATTAATCATTTTAGGTATGTATGTACGTGTTGCATGTATGCGTGCATGTACACACGTACATACATACAAAAAAGATTATTCACAAAATTTGTATAAAATTTTGAGATACTAGCTTAAAATACTAATATCTTGTTAGTATTTAAATTTCCTTGGAAAACACGCGTTAAATTATAAAAATAAATGAAATATTTACCAATTTGAGCTTGTGCGATTCGCCGAAATCATTTACTAAATTAAAATTAATAAAAATCAAAGTATTTTTAAGCTAAAGTCGATGTGTTGTTATCACTGTAAAAAATCCGAATTTGCTCTTCTTTTCATTTAATTGTTCTCTGGGCAATTTTTTCCCTTTCCGTCAAAGCTGGGATATTCCATGGACCAACATATATCAATGTTGGGTGCTGTTGATATTGTTGACTTCTGCAACATCTCTGTGACCACAACGAGCATTAAAGACCAAATCTGAACAACTATCAGACCGAATCATTCTCCAAATTCACTCCTCAATTGACAAAATCCGGCCGAGCGAATGAGCTTTGACCCGTTATAGGTCTTTTGGCCAAGCTTTGACCCGTTATAGGTCTTTTGGCCATCCATTAGAGCTCGATCGCTCGCTTGCTCGTTCGTGGCAAATGAGTCTGGATACCGTGACCTATTGTGTATCCACTTGATCCATAATCAAAATCCTAGTGGTCACTAATGTGGAATTTTGTGAGGTAAAATGATTAATTTACGGTTTGATGGCAAAGTCATGCTCGTTCGCCCTCCGGTAAAGCAAAGCTGATGCTTCCACCCTGCACTTTATTCACAATGCACGAAGCAAAATCTACTGTTACGGATGCAAAGAGCGAGGAGTTATGAATTTGAAAATCAAGAACGGATCAAGAAGAACTTACCACCCAGGATGAACAACAAATCTTCCTGTGGATAATGCCCAATTCACCTGTTTTAAAACAAAACGATTCAGTCTCTTTTCGTGAAAAACCTCGATCCTTTTGCTCGGTTTTACATCTTTGTGAACAAAAAGATAATACCTTGTCAGTGCCAAGGGAATTTGCCACAACGTGAGTGACATGTTCGTCTATTTGGGTTGTGCAGACAGCGCCAAACTGCTCAGCTGTCTGCCACAACGGGTGTAGGTGGGGGTTCGCTTCGCCCACTGGGAACATCCGGCTAAATACTATACGACAGCCAGACAAGATCTTCCGTTGCTCTGCCGCTAAAATGTTTCTCACGTCTACTTCATCTAATGAAGCATGGGAGAAAAAGTTATGATGTATTCTCTCTATAACCTGCATATTAAACCCATGTAATGATGATGAAAACTGGAGAAAAGGATAAATTTTTAACAAACTGTGAAGATGACTGAATTAACACTGTCGAACCGCTAAAGAGGATGCCAATGTGCCCTCCTCTGGTCTCTCGTCGTGATCGATCTCAAGAAGAGAAGGACCTAGAAGGCCGAATTGCCGTCTACTACAAGGGAAATAAGTGTATCTGCAAAAGATACGCAAAGAGTAACATCAGGACACAAAAATATGATCGAGCATTGTTATGACACAATCACGAGTCCCAAAAATGCTACCTTTCTACAACTATAAGATTCATTTTGTTATGTGGCCACACTTTGACAGAGTCGTCTATGATCACTACAGCCGATTCCATACCCAAAACTCCTTCAAGATCCTTACTCTTGGGAACTCTCTCATCACCATCGATAGGATCTCCATCATCACCTCTTGAGATAACTCGCCCATTAAATAAAACCCCTTTGGGATCGAGCACTTTGGCCATCTCCGTAGCATACAGTTTGTTACCCATGGTATACAAATGCAGCTCATATAACTTGCTTGCCTGAAATTCAAAAATAAAATTAAACCAACTTGTTACATAAAGGATAAAAAAACAAAGAAAACTGATTGTTCCAAAAAGAAACATTAACAGGCAAATCACCTTCTCCAAGAAATTCCAAACCCCTGGTCGCAATTTAGTCCACATTCCCATGTGTGAGAAGCGAAAGAGATGTCTATTTGGTTTTTCACGATCTTGCTCTTCCTTCTTTCTCAGTATCTCATCATGGATGGGATCAACTTCGTTAAACTGAAAATGATTGGAAGAATGTTTTAGCAATCTTGTGACAAAGGTTGCAGCAGAAAGAATACAAAGATGGGGGAAAATCCAACCTTAGCAGAATTAAGGAGGGTGTGATCTAAATCCAAGACAAGACAAAGCTTTCGAGAAGCAAACATTTTGTTTTGTTCCTCTAACCTCCTTGCCCTCTCTCTTTGGATAGCAGCTTTTTGCTTGTTATCATATCCTTCAAAAAGGTGTTCAACATCACCCCAACTGTTCATGGCACGAGAAGGACCCGCTGCAGCTGTCACTGACGCTGAAAGTGAAGCGCCACGCTGTTCAACCGAATTAGAGGAAGCCCGTTTCACATCTTTGTCTGTCTTAAACGGACCACATTGAGGAATTTGAGGAACTGCTCGAGGATTGCTAACTTGTGAGGCGACAACCATGTCAGCATTATTTTTAAGATTCTTGGTGAATTGTGATGAAATATCTGGCACCTTCCCATTGAGAAGATCCCCAACATTTTTCGAATTGTTCGGAAGTTGCAGGCTAGTGACTTGTTGTTGAACAAGCTGGGTGGTTGCAAGTTTAATCTCGGCTTTTTCTTCTGCCTTATCCTTCGCTCCCAGTGTTCCAGAAGTAAGGGGTTCACTCACTTTGAATTGCTTTTCCACTAGACTCCCAGTTCTTTGAAGAGTATTTCCATGCAGGATCCGGCGAGGATCTCGTGGTTTCATGCGAATTTTCCCTGATTCATCCTGCAATGCACAGAATATTAGTTATACGAGTGAGGTCGAAATAAAAAAGGTTCTAAAATGTGCATTATACAAGAAAATCATCCCAGTAAACACAAAAAAGGTACTCACTAAGGGTACGTGTTCAGATGAATCCTGGTTCGCTCCTCCAGACTGTGACAAATTAACTAAGGAACTCTGTGCAGGAGCACTAACTGGTGGCACTGAAGAGCCAGGAAGTTGTGCTGCTTTTCTCGGATCCATGGGCTTCCGAGGAGCACTCTCAGCTACTCCTTGCCTTTCTCCCATCTTAAGGAGGTTTAATAACATTGTAGGATTAATTGCAATATCCCTCAAAAGAGATGGAAATGAAACAGTGGCAGTTGCAGCTGTCACTGTCGCTGGTTGACTCATGGAAACAACATTGTTGGGCGTAGAATTTCTTGTCATAAAAGTTGCTCCGTTTTCCATTGTCGTGCGGTTGGAATCTGCTTTGGGGACTAACTGAGATGGGAGCTCTGATGAATCTGTATGCTCAAGCCAACCACCAGTACCAGCTGCCTTTGTCGCAACCTTGACACCTTCATGACTTTCCAATCCACTCTTTTGCCTTTTCCAAGCAGGAGCATCAATGAGAGGCTCATCAGCAGCTTTTACCTTTCTTGAGGTCATGAAACCTCCAGAAGGTTCCACTTTAGGTACATTACCAACATTGCTTAACAAATGCTGATTTGTGGGTAAAGTGGCACTGTCGGGTTTCGCAAACCGAAGCCTTGGATCCCTGCTTTTCGCAGAAGGTTTGGCTGTCAGATCACACACATTATTTAATTGAATAGCAGGAGTCACCATATAACTAGCAGATATAGCCGACGACGAGGCATGACTAGGTGGAGTAGCACCAGGAGCAACATTTGGCAGGTTTCTAGCATTCAAATTACATGGCAAAGGAACATCATGCCCAGAAATCATGAGTTTCCCAGGCTTTGAGCTGGTGACGACAGAACTAGAAACCTCTCCACTAATATTGCCATTGCCATCGTTAGATTCTTCTGATGGCGTCGGACTTGGAAGGTCATCAATCCTAAATAATGAATTATGGCCAAACTTTTGCTGATAGCTAGAAACTGCTTTGATGGCATCACTCTCATATGGGTGTGTTTTAGCATCACCAATTGCTTGCCCTTCTTTACCCACAGGAGCACCTGGTTTAGTCACTGGAAGTTGTACGGAATGAGGTCTATTCGCTGGTAAACATGGGGGTGTTTCTCTTGTCGGTGAGGGAAGGCTGTCTATATCATGATCCTTATGAAGGTCCAGCAGAGGAAGCAAAGGTGCTCTACTTCTTAAACATGAGGTTACTCGACTTGAGGCTTCTGATGACAGGTTATTGGCATTAGAATAACCATTAATACCGCCATGGGACCAACTTAGAGAATGAATCATGGAATCTATCTGTAAAGTCAAACAGCAAAATTTTTGTTAGATGAGAAACCACTCCTTCCCAAGCTTTGGAGTACAGGGAGAGATTTCAGCTTTGTGGTTATCAACATTTTAACCAAAAAACACACCTCTCTTATTTGGTTAGATGACAGAAATCGAGAAAAATGGCTCTTCACAAGAGAAAGCAACCTGCACACAAGATGAAAAAATGATATGAATGAGGAAATCTTATGTTGTGCAAGACCAAGTTGGCGGAAGAGCACCACATCAAAATCATAACCTTGACATAGTCTCTTTGTTTAGCTCCTTGGAAATATTGCTCATGGAACGAAACACCTGAAAACAATAAAGATTAAGAAAATTAAAAACAGAAATGTGGAGGAATGGAAGCATTTAATACAAGGATCAAGCCGAGGGATTCAATGTAGCCATACAGAATTTACAGTTTCAAGTGCAGCAAATGACAGTTGTACTAGAGTATCCCTCTTTGGGAAATCGCCGTTGCCCCAAACCAGTTCCCTCAAAGACTCCAAAGCCCCCAAAAGTCTGGAACAAACTCCTTCAAATGCTCTGCAAGTAACAAACATTGGAACAAACTCCATCACCCACCATTGGTTTAACTTCCATCAACAATTAATTCCCATGAACTCTACCTACTGACTTACGTATGAGCTTCTACCAAAGATGTACTCTCCAAGACACCACGAATCAGTTTTACTTTGTTCTCTAAATCTTTCTCCTTTTTGTCAGTTTCAATCAAAGCCTCAGTTTTATCATGAGACAAGATGTCTGATTCAATTTCGGACTGAACTCCAACAGCACCCAGCTTATCATCTGGGATAGACTCCAAATCGATTTCACCTTCTTCCAGTTCACCTTCCTCTTTCTCATCCTCACTCTCTCCAATTACATTCTTGTCACCCTCTTTGCTCTTACTCTGTGACGATCCTTTTCCGTTCTCACTCGGTTCGATTTCCATTCCCAGTGCTTCATTGAGAGATTTGTTCTGCACAGCTTGAGCCCAAGCAAAATTGTACAGACCCGAAGCAGCGTAACCACGACAGCCTGGGTACTTAGTAAGCAGATCACGCATCGTCCAAACCCTAGCACTATTACCATTACTCCCTCCTCTTGCTCCAGCGACAACTCCGCCGTCGCCATCCCCTCCGCCACCGGCAGCCATCACAGACGCCGAAGAATTCTTCCCCTCCTCCTTGATTGCCTCCACCGACGCAGAACCGGAGATTTCGCCTTCCTCTGCATCCACCATTACCACGCTCACATCTTCTTTGCCCATTCCTATAAGGGTTCTAGAATAACAAGATGCAACACGCACGTCTTGTCGCAGATTAAGGGGAAAACAGAAGGAATCCAATTCAAATCGCTTCAGCGAACAAATCGATCAGAAGCCCAAACAAATTAGGGTTTCTCTAGGGATAATCACAATCCATGCTAAAAAATGGTTTTTAAAAACTAATATAATAAAAAGAAGTGAATTCAAATTCCCGATCAGAGATCTAACATTCCCAGAGACGATTTTCAATTTTTATTTTTTTCTTACAGATTTCGAAAGTTCTTTTTTCCTTTCGTCGGGTTAAATTAAACAAAGACGAACTCGATAGATGAACAAAGAGAGGAAAAGAGACTAGGCGATCTAAGGAGGGGATGTGAGATTAAATCTGGACCGTACACGTCATCTATGAGAGGACAGTGTTGTGTCAGCAAGGGCAATTGTGTCATCGCAACGTGTGATGCAGACTAAAAGAGAGGCGTTAGTGGGCGAGAGAAAGGGTTGGTGAACAATGTAAATTACCATCATCTGGACATCTGCATTCGTTGGTGATTTTGGACTATTTCCAGTTTCGTATATTTGTCCCCTGAATTGGGGGTAAAAATGACATTTCTTGTTTTTGTGTAGGAGTTTAGAGTATTTGTACTTTTATATATAATAACCACGTTGTAATTTGGTACGGTCCTGCCTTAAATGTAGAAAAAAAGAATGAAAAATAAGTTGGTAAATCGAGTTTTTGTAAGTACTGCCTTCTAAAACTAGGTTAAATATTCGAAATATTCGTATTCGAATCGAAAAATTCAAATAATCTACGGACATAAATATAAATACAAATGTTAGAAGTCAGATATTCAATAAATACAAATATAAATACAAATAATAGACGCAATTATCCGAATTATTTGTATCCTTAAGTATTAAATAGAAAATTTAGTTAATATATAGATACATATATAACAAAATTGATTTTAATGATCGAATTGAAAATAAAAAACATTATTAATTTTATTTTAACATTTATTATATAAATATATATAAACAAATATATAATATATTTATGATTGGATGACTAAAATATCAAATACTTTAAAACAACTAATATTGTTGAAAATATATACTTAAGATTGGTTCTCATCCAAATGGTTTGGATAATGTTATAGAGACATTACAATATATAAAAAAATACAGAACTCACTAAATATATAACTTTTTGCGAATTTTATTTTAATCTATAATCCACAACACTAAATTTAAATGAATGGCGTGGAGATGAATGTGAAGATTTGGTATTTTGTTTTATTTATATTTGTATCTTTGTGTGATTTGAAGATTTAGTTTTAGATTATATTTGATGATTATTGGTTTTTTATTAAAATATTTTTATATATATTTTATACGTTAAAAAAAATTTAGTTCAGCTACGAATATCCGTATATATGAGAAATATCCGTATATTCGACAAATATTCGTATTTACAAATATTCAAATTTACAAATATAAATACAAATACTAAAGTTGGATATTCGCTGAATATAAATACAAATACAAATAATCTAATATTCGCAGATATTCGTTATTTGTCCAGTTATATTGTCTTCGTCCTGATGTTTTTTTTTTAATTTAGTATTTCAAAATTTGTGCTCAATCATTAATAACATGAATTTCGGTTTTTTTTTTATTTTCTTTAAATGTACCTTCAGTTTAATATAAAATTATTTGTTTTATTGAAAATTTATTTATTATACATGTGAAGATAGATATAAATGTAAATTTTCATGGTCATAAAAAGGAAAAAAAGTAAAATTAAATTAAAAAAAGATTAATATTATGAAATAATTATTATCTGAATGTCTTTTGAGATTCTAAACTCTTCGTATTTTGTCCATCATTAATCCTATGTGATTATGACATTTCTATCTATTTATCTACATTGTTTTGTCTCTTCATCTATCCTTGTAAGCCTATAAATAGAGGCAACTTCATTTGTAATTGTACACTTGAGAATCATTCTTCAATAAGAATTATCTCCTCCTCTCTCCTGCTCTCTTCTCTTAATATTGTTCTATTTCTTTTACAATACGTTATCAGCACGAAGCTCTGTTTTTCTTTCAATCTTTCGAGGTTTTTTTTCTCTTAATCATTACAATTTTTTTATATATTTCAATATTATAGTAAGATCGAAATAACTAAGTATGCTCTACACTCGCCATTTATATGGATCTTGTGTATCAGAAAAGTTATAATTTGATCTGATTCTGATAAAATCGTTTACATTTTTTTTTTCTTCATATGACATCGCATGCCGTTGTTTTGTAGAGCGAATGAACTACCTGTTGTTTTAAAACAAATAATGAGAACTAGGAATTCTTTTCGTGCAGAATTACTTTGAAAAAGACCTAAAACAATATTTTCTACGTCTTTCCATAATTAAGAGATGTTAATTAGCTTGCGTTTAGACAATGAAACCCAGTGATTCTGGAAACAAAAATAAATAAAAAAAGATTACAAAAAGTATGAGGATTCATTCAAGAAAAGAAAACCATCTTAAGTTTCATAATCTACCAATGGAGTAACGTAAAACCCTATAAATATGCAAGACTTCATCCTCATGTTCATGTCCGTGTGTATAGAGCCTCTATCATTCAAGAATGGAGGTAAATGGAGCAACTACGGGCAAAAATGGCTGAATCTTTAGGCCAAATTGTCTGACTTGTTCAGCTAAACTAAAAGCATTCGGCTTTATCTACAACCTTTCCTAGAACTTGTCTGCGATTCTTCCGAGAGCGTCAGCCAACTTGTTAAGGACAGTGACTAAGCTATCTCCCAACTCCTTCCTTTGCTCCCTGTCTAGTCTTATGTTAGAGTTCTGTGCGTCGAGCTGCGTTTCCAACATTTTACCGCTTCTCTCTAATATGTCTATCAGGTTCTGCCGCATTCTCTTTGCATCTTCTTCTTCTTTAGGCTCTTGTCGTTTACGCTTTCTCCATTCGTGGGATGTTGAATCTGCTTCCGGTTTTGTCGCCTGGTGTTTCTTGTCCGTTGTACCTGCAAAGAATAATAAACTGATTATGGAGAAGAGCAATCATGTTACTTCATTGATTTGTAATGCAATGATCAAAGAGGGTTACTTCGAGGCATTGTTTGATGACGTGAAACCCATATTTTTACTGTCATTGCATTATATTAGAGGAAACATCATCAACTAAACTAATGAAACCCTAAAGGGATGTAATGAAACAGGAGAGTGAAAATGTCCATAATACAACATTTAACGGCACAAGATCAAACAGACACACTATGCTTTATACTACACCGAACACTTTCATGCAAATGTTGCTTTGTTGTTCAGTTTGTTTTGTCTTGACACTGAAGTAATGTACACTTCATGAGAGAAGGTCGCAACATTTCTCTTATACGAGAAGAACAAACTTTGCACAAACACAAACTTGTTGATCAAACCCAAATCTAATAGCAAAGACAGAGATTTCGCCACTTGCAATGGAAAAGTAAAAAAGATCAAAAACCTTCACCTGCTCCTGAAGCAGCTTGGCACTCCTCCTCTGCAGTGTTTTTGACACAAAATCATGAGAATCTAAACATTTCCTGTCTTTTCAGATAAATCTCAAAAACAGAACATCAATAATCATTGTTGGAACAATTGGGTTGTTCTTACCTGAAAGCCATCGATGCACCACCGTCGGGATCGCCTTCGCCGGTCCCTCCTGCTCGAAATCGGAGAACAGACCCTCCTCCGTTGCCGCGGTGCTCCGACCACTATCGAACACCGACTCCAATTCCTTCGCTGATGTCGACGCCGGAGCCAGGCCAAGAACCAGAGTCGCTTCCACCGCCGTCTTGGGAGGGCTTGCGCCGCTGTCGAGGATGTCGTAGACCTCCTTGTCGAAGAACCCAGGAAGCTTTCTCTCCCTCCTGACATCGTTCCTCATCGCCCAGAATGACTCCGTCTCGTCCTTAATCTGAGACTCCCACTCCTTGATCTTCTTGAAATCGCCGGCGAGGTTGCTCCACCGTTTCCGGCACTGTACGGGCCCGCGATTCACACCGTGATGCTTGCAGTACGTAGAGACCGATGCCCACTTCGGCTCCACTTGACCAGACCCGAGTCCAATGCCCGACCCAACATCACGACCGCATCGGACTCTGTTCTCCACCACTCTCTTCCCTTGTATCAGCACCAGGATCTCCTGTCTTGTCCACCGAGGAAGTCTCGCCGTCTTAACGCCATCATCTCCTCCTCCCCCTCCGCTTCCATTCTCTCCTCCTCCACCGGCGGCGTGGGTGACGCCGTAAGCGTCGCCGTGAACGTCGATTGTACCCAAGCTCAGCTGTTCCTGAGCCATCAAAGCGGAAAACAGCAACTTTTATCCTTTTCTCTCTTTGTGACGGCGTTAGGTGTAACGGCGTTTTGGTCAGACGGGCCCGTTACGTCTTTTCTCTCATCGTCAACCCCGTAGAGAGTGAGAGATGAGAAATGAAAGAACGGTCTGTGAAGATTATTGGGAATTTGATGATGAAATTCTTTTATTTATTATTATTTAGAAATGTTACTTTTAATATTGTAGATGTATTGACCCTTAACAAAGGGATGTATATTACTTTAAAGGGGTGATTAGGGCATAATCAATGTTAATAATAATGCTTAAAACCCTTAAGACTAAATGTGGATTTCTTGCTTGGATTATGATTTTGGACACATCATTGTCACCTAATATCCCACAGACAAAGTTCTATAGGTTTATTATTCAAAGACCCTCTTCCCTTCCATTCAACTTCGAAACTTTACTATAATATTCTTTTTTTCAAATACAATTCAATTCATATTATTGTAAATGTTATATATAAATATTTATATTGAATAAACTTGTAAACAACTTCCATTGATTGGTAATAATAGAGGTGGATACTTCTAATTTCGTTTCGGAATTTTGGAATTAATTTCTATTATTATAGATTTCAATTCCCTTTTCTTTAAAACTTTGAAATGGTAATATAACATTGTTTTTTCGAATAGAACTCCATTCATATCCATTTACATATTGTCTGTGTGTATATATTTATTCGAAACTATTTTGTATAAATTCATGAATTTGTAAACAATGTGCATCGGCTGTGATGAGTAATGGTTGATATTTTAGGGTTTTTATTTTATTTTGTTCGGGGGAATATTGAGATTTTTGTTCGAATACAGTTTATTGGAATTAAGATTATTAGAGTGAAATAAATTCAAATACCATTATAATTATAATCTTTCGCTTATTAAGATTACTCAAATTTATGTTATTACTAATATAATATAATATTAAGCTATAAGTAACATTTTTATTAGTAAGTAGTTAGTTAATTAATAGGATTAGTGATATTAATTTTAACTATAAATATACATGTAAAGATAATGTATGACATTATTTTGAGATTAACAAAATTAAACATTTTTTCTTTTCTCTTATTCTGTTAAAATGTTATCAGAGTGTTTGTAAAAACCTAAAAACCTAAAAATCCCTAAAATTTTCCAATTTTCTTTTTTTTTTTCATTTTTCGGTCCACTTCATATCTTTTCCGTCGGTATCCTAGTTCTCTTCTTTCTCGTAGGTGTCTCTCCAGTCGATGTCTTCGTTTTTCTCTTTCTCGCCAGTATCTTCTCTGTTTGCATATTTCCCTTTCGTTTCTCTGTCTCTCTCACTGATTCAATTTCCCCGTCGGTGTAACATCTTTCCTCGTCGGTGTTTCTTTGATTTCTTTGTCGATTTCAATTCGATTCTTCTTCCATCAGTATCCGGTTTTGATTTCTTCACCGAATTCGTCATGTCATCTTCTTCTTTGTTTCAAGAAATCGTCGAAATTTTTTTAGTCTTCCTCTTCACCGATTCACTCGAATTTTTTCTTTTATTTTGATTGTTTCAATTTCATCTTCAAACCTCAAAATGTCGACCTCAAATTCCCAAAACATAAACAGTGATCCCTACAAAAATCTCATGTATCTGCACATACAAGACACGAATTATGTGTTACTGGTATCCGAAAAACTCATCGGGGAGCTCAACTTTAATACATGAAGACGCTCTATGGAGAGGCTCTCAACGGTAGAAACAAGCTCGAATTTGTAAGCGGTACGATTTCTGAACCACCCGCTGATGATGCTGAATATGATACAACATCGTTGCAATGATATCATCTGTTCTTGGATAATCAATTCGGTATCCAAGGACATTGGTGATATCATTGTCCATATGAGCACAACAAGTGCAATCTGAAAAATTTACATGAGAGGTTTTGCCAGAATAATATGTCTCGTATCTTTGGTTTAGAAAATGAACTACAGAATCTTAGGCAAGGAGCATTAGAATTAAACGCCTACTATACCCGTTTGATAACCCTATAGCAAGAACTAAAGTCTTTAGAAGAAAACCCAACCTGCTCTTGCTCCAAATGTGTCTGCAATATTAACTAGACTTTGTCACACAATGAGGAAAGGAGACATTTGATAAAATTTTTCATGGGTCTTAATGACTCTTTTACCTTAGTTTGTAGGCAAATATTTCTAATGGACCCACTACCATCTGTGTCTAAAGCCTTCAACTTAGTGATCCATGATAAACAACAGAGAGGTATCATACCACTTCTTGATGCTTTAATTTTCCAATCTACTTCATCTAATTCTATCAACCCTACACCTTCTACCCATTCTACCAAGAGGAAATCCTAATAACAACCAATATAAACCTTGTTTTTTTTGTTCTCATTGTGGTCTTCATGGCCATCTAATAATCAAGTGCTACAAATTATATGGTTAACCCATCCTCTTTTCCAGATATATACATCTAGGGTAAACAACCTTATCCAAGAAACCCATCAATCTTCTTGCAATGACAATGATCAGAACATCTCTCTTTTATCCAAACTCCAATTAGACCAGGTCGTTGCGCATCTTCAATCCATGAACAACATCAAGAATCCGTTTACTACTTATGGTGCTCCACCTCAATCCATTACTCCAAATATATGTATTCCTATAAAATCTTTATAGTTTTCTTTATCCTTAAACATAAATCGTGATATGAATAAAAACTCATGGATTATAGACTCAAGAGCTATTAGTCATGTTTGCAACGATTTGTTCTCTTTCATTGATATCAAACCTCTAAATAATATTTCTGTCATCCTACCAAATGGAACATATCTACCAGTTTCTTATATATGAACAATAGAAATAAACCATCTTTTGACACTTCATTCTATGCTTTATATTCTAACATTTGCCTTCAATCTAATTAGTGTTAGTCTTCTCCTTCAAAATTCTTATCTCAATGTTCTATTCACGGTCACTTCTTGCATCATACAGGACCCTATTCAGGATTTGATGATTGGGAAGGATAGAGCTTCTCACAATCTTTATATTCTGGACCATTCTTCCACTCCAATTCTTGTTGTCCAGATTTTCTCTTCTATTTGGCACAACAGATTGGGACATCCATCTTTTTCCAAAATTCAATATCTTTCTTCTCAATCCTTGATAAAACCCTCTCCCATAGATAATTCTCATCATTGTAAAATATGTCCTCACGCAAAATAGAGGCGTTTACCTTTTAATTCCAATAATAACAAATCAGATACAATCTTTGATCTTATACACATGGATATATGGGGGCCATTTTCAGTTGAATCAACTGATGGGTTTTGATACTTTCTTACATTAGTGGATGATTGCTCTAGGCGCACATGGATTTATTTTCTAAAACAAAAATCTGATGTTAAAAACATATTTTCAGAATTCTTGAAATACATAGAAATTCAATTTAAAATGTCAATTAAGGCAATGCATATGAACTTCAATTCAATAAACTGTTAGCTAGTAAAGGAATTTTATATTTTCATTCATGTGCATACAATCCTCAACAAAATTCTGTAGTTGAACGTAATCATCAATATATATTAAATATAGCTAGAGCATTATTATTTCAATATAACATACCTATACAATATTGGAATGATTGCATTTCTACTGCTGTTTACTTAATTAATAGGACTCCATCAGTAATTTTAAATAACAAAACCCCTTTTGAAATGATTCATGGTAAACCTCCCACATATGAACAATTAAAAACTTTTAGTTGTTTATGTTATGTATCAACTTTATTAAAAGATAAACATAAATTCTCCCTAAGATCTCATCCAACATGTTTTTTAGGTTATCCAATAGGTTACAAAGGATACACACTGCTTGATTTATCACAAATCAGATTCTCATATCTCGAAATGTAGTCTTTCATGAAGAATTATTTAATTTTCATGATATTCTTCAATCTATGAAAGTGAATGATATACTGTCACAATCTGTATTACCTTTATCCATTAATGATTTTTCGACATCTCTATCAAATACATCTATTTCTACTGGTTCTAATACTTCCATTGATAATTTCTCTTCTGTTGTGCCTCATGACTCATCTTCCGTTCTTCCTCCAGGCCCTTCTACACGTTCTAAACCTATAAGAAATATTAAACTTCCTAGTTATCTTTCTAAATATTACTGCAACCAAATTACTTCTAAACTCCCTTTCAAACCTCATACTACTCCTTATCCAATAGGATCTTTCCTCTCTTACTCAAAATTATCCCCCAATTACAAATCTTTTATCTTCAACATCTCAACTAATATTGAACCCAAAACTTACAGTCAAACAGTTTTATCACCAGGATGGAAAAATACTATGGATCAAGAACTTTCTGCTTTATTAAACAACAACACATGGATTGCATGCTCTCTTCCACATAATAAAAAGATTATAGGTTGTAAATGATTGCATTGAATAAAATATAATGCAGATGGTAGTATAGACAGATGCAAGGCTAGGTTAGTTGCCAAAGGGTTTACTCAAAAAGAGGGTATAGACTATGTAGAAACATTTAATCCAGTTGCCAAGATGGTACCTATTAGGTTACTGTTGTGTTTAGCATCCTCTTACAATTGGTTAATAAATCAAATGGATGTCTCTAATGCTTTTTTGAATGGGAATTTAGATGAATAAATATACATGAATATTCCTCTAGGTTATGTCTTTGATAAAACAGATTTTTCAAAACCTGTATGTAAGCTTAATAAGTCCATCTATGGACTCAAACAATCCTCTCGTCAATGGCACCTTAAGTTTTCATCTGTTTTACTTTCTTCTAACTTTACTCAATCTGTTTTAGATAATTCATTGTTTTTTTAAGAAAGATTCAGATGATTTTGTTGCACTTTTAGTCTATGTTGAAGATATCCTCAAACTACAAAACAAATTCTACACAAGAATTTTAAAGTTAAAGACATTGGTGATTGTAAGTATTTTCTTGGATTGGAAATTGTTAGATCAAAGTTAGGTATTTCTATTAGTCAAAGAAAATATACTCTAGAATTGTTAGAAGAACTAGGTCGTTACACGCGCGTTGCGCGACATATATTTTTTTGATAGTTTTATTGAACAAATATTGTAAAATTCTATAACATATGAATTTAGAAAATATAATGTTATCAAAGAATAATATTTAGAACTTTTAATAAAAAAATTTGTTAAATGACATATTTCATAATTAAATGATATCAATGATTGGTTAAATAAAAAATGAAAACAAATATATAATAGTTGAAATGCAATACGAAAAACCTTTAGTAAATGTATTGTTTATATTGATGATACATATAATACACTGAATCGATTGTTATAATTTGTATATATATCAATAAAAATGTAATACGCTATAAAACTTACAAAATTCTTCTATTTGTTTTACAATTATAAGAAATACAATATATTTATATAAGATATATTGTTAGTTTGATGCAATAATAAATATATAAAATCAGTAATTAATGTATTGATTATTTAAAATTAAATTCTAAAATTTTAAACTAAATAAAAATTATTTTTCTTAATTGAAAGGTGAGAAATATTTAATTATTAAAATTGTATGTTTTGTAAGAAATGTATTTATTAGTATTTTATTTTGTTGGATGTTATAAATTATTATAATTAATGATAGATGTATATTGTTTTATTAATTGGGAGGTGAAAAATTTGTATTTATTGTAAAAATTGTATTTATTATTTATTATCTTTTAATACATATATATATATATAATGTATACAATAATTCTAATATTTTTAATATGAGTCCTTAATTGTGTATTTTTAATACCTACTAATAGGTTGATGGTATTTTTAATCTAATGTTCTTCCAAAATATTTTTTAAAATTTATATATTTAAAATTTATATAAAGTAAGTCATGAATATATTGAATATTTAAAATTAAATTCTAAACTTTTAAACTAAATAAAAATTATTAAGATCATGTATATATGTATATTATTTTTTAATTGGAATATGAAAATTTTTAATTATTAAAGATTGTATTCATTGTAAGAAATGCATTATTATTATTATTATTATTATTATTATTATTATTATTATTATTTTTATTGTGTTTGGATGTAAATAAATTATTGTAATCAATGATAGATATATATTAATATAGTGTTTTTCTAAATATATTTTTTTATTAAGGATTATATTTATTATTTTTATTGGATTGGGATATTGGAAATTATTGTAACCAATGATAGATGTATATTAATGTAATATTTTTTCAAATATAACTTTTTGAGATAAATATATTTAAAATTTATATAAATAAGTCAATAATGTATTTATTATTTAAAATTAACTTCTAAAACTTTAAACTAAATATGAATTCATAAGATCATGTATAAATATATATTATTATTTTTTAATTGGGAAGTGAAAATTTTAAATTATTAAAATTATAGTTATTATAAGAAATATATTTATTATTTTTTTTATTTTGTTGGATTGTTATAAATTATTGTAACTAATGATAGATGTATATTGTTTTTTAATTTGGAGGTGAAAAATTTTTATTTATTGTAAAAGCGTATTTATGAATTTTTATTTTTTTAATACATATATTTATATATATAAAAAAATATGTACACTAATTCTAGAATTTCTAATATGAGTCCTTAATTGTATATTTTTAATACCTAATAATAAGTTGTTGGTATTATTAATCTAATGTTCTTCCAAATAATTTTTTAAACTAATATATTTAAAATTTATATAAAATAAGTATTGATTATTTAAAATTAAATTAGAAACCTTTAAATTAAATAAAATTATTAAGATAATTGATATGTGTATATTATTTTTTTAATTAGAATGTGAAAGGTTTTTAATTATTAAAGATTATATTTATTGTAAGAAATGTATTTATCATCTTTTATTGGGTTGATATTTTATAAATTATTGTAATCAATGATAGATGCATATTAATATAATGTTTTTCCAAATATGTATTTTGAAATAAATGTATATAAAATGTGTCAATAATGTATTGATTATTTAAAATTAAATTATAAAACTTTAAACTAAATATAAATTCTTAAGGTCATGTATAAACATATATAATATTTTTTTAATTAGGAGATGAAAACTTTTTAATTATTAAAATTGTAGTTATTATAAAGAATATATTTATTATTTTTTATTTTGTTGGATTGTTATAAATTATTATAATCAATAATAGATTTATAATGTTTTTTAATTTGGGAGATGAAAAGTTTTTATTTATTACAATTGTATTTATTATAAAAAAAATTTAATAATAAATTGTTTTTTGCTTAGGTGGCTTCATGAGAAGCCACCAAAACATTCTTCTTTTATATATATAATTATTATTTTTTTATTTGTTGGATTATTATAAATTATTATAATTAATGATAAATTTATAATGTTTTTTTAATTTGGGAGATGAAGGTTTTATTTATTGAAATTGTATTTATTATAAAAACAAATTTAATAATAAATTGTTTTTTGCTGAGGTGATTTCATGAGAAGCCACTGTAACATTCTTCTGTTATTATAAAAAAATTTAATAATAAATTGTTTTTTGTTTAGGTGGCTTCATGAGAAGCCACCAAAACATTCTTCTTTTATATATATAATTTGGTCTCTTAGGATCCAAACCAATTATAATTTCAATGGATGTAACCACTAAACTTTCTGCATCAGATAGTCCTTTGTTAGGTGATCCAACTTATTATAGAAAACTTGTTGGTAAATTGATATACTTAACTATAACACGTCATGATATTTGCTATGTAGTAAACAAACTTAGCCACTTTATGTCATCGCCTACTTGTATGCATCTTACAACTGCTAAAAGAGTATTAAGATACCTTAAAAACAATCCTAGACAAGGATTATATTATCCGTGTGAAACCAGCACTAAACTTTCTGCATTCACTGATGCGGATTGGGCATCATGTATTGATTTTCGTAGGTCCATAACTGGTTATTGTGTGTTTTTTGGTAATTTTTTTATATCTTGGAAGTCAAAGAAACATGTAACTATATCTAGAAGTAGTGTCGAAGCCGAATATCGAGCCATGACAAACCCCACTTGCGAGTAGGTATGGATTTCATCCTTGCTAAATGAAATTTCGTTTTCTATAACAAAATCGGCTTTTTTGTTTTGTGATAATATAGCAGCTCTACATATCACAAGTAATCCTATGTATCATGAAAGAACAAAACACATCGAGATTGATTGTCATGTGTTTCGAGAGTGCTTCATTCGGGTTTTTTAAAGACGATGTACGTTCAATCAAGTAATCAACTGGTAGATGTTCTTACCAAGCCTCTATCGTCTCAACAATTCCACAATTTAATCTCCAATATCGGAGTAAATAATATTTACTCTCCATCTTGAATGGGTGTATTAAACTATAAACAACATTCTTGTTAGTCTTGATTTTTTAAGTAGTTAGTTAATCAGCTTAGTTAGTTAGTTAATAGAATAGTGATATTAATTTTAACTATAAATATGTAATGGGATAATACATGACATTATTTTGAGATCAATAAAATCAACATTTTTCTTTTTCCTAATTCTGTTAAAATATAATATAAATGACATTTTTTAAAAATCTATAACATATAAAATAAATATCCATAAAATATTTAAATTGAGAACAAAAAAAGGCTATAAAATATCTGAAAATAATATCTAAATAAATTAAACAATATTTTCCTCTACTTCATCAAAGTTCCAAATAAAATTTTTTACCAATCATTCACACACTACTAGAAAAATCAAGATTAGGGACGGAATTTGGGGATCGAAATTTTCCGTCCCTAAATTTAGGGACAAATTATACACGGATTAGGGACGGAAAATGAAATCCGTCCCCAAATTTGGGTCCAGAAGAGTCGTCCTAATCCATCCCTAATTGCGGACCAATTAGGGACGGATGACCTGCCCGTCCCTAAATTGGGGACGGATTTTTTGCCGTCCCTAAATTTGGGAACGGAATTACCTGCCGTCCCCAAATTTAGGGACGGGCAGGTCATCCGTCCCCAAATTTAGGGACGACAGAAACTTTCGTCCCCAAATTTGGAGACGGATTTGGGACCGTCCCTAAATTTAGGACTTTAAAAACCGTTTTAGGGACGGATTCGGGACAACTTTTCGGAAAATTAATCTCTTAGTCCCTAATCCGTCCCTAATTCGTGTATAAATAATCTATTTAAATCCTCAACCATTGATCCGTTTTTCATAAGAAACTCTCATATTTTTCACCGCATATCTTCTATAGTGTTTGCGATTATTATGACATCTTCATCCGGATCGAACATTTTCGATTCTAGACAATGGATGTACAGAAGAATTGATCCAGAATCTCAAAGCGTATCAAAAGAGTTTATAGAAGGCGTCACACAGTTTTTGCCGTCCCTAAATTTAGGGACGACCAATTTCTGTCCCTAAATTTAGAGACGACTAATCTCCGTCCCTAAATTTAGGACGGCTGTAGCGGTCCGTCTCCAATATTTAGAGACGGAAACCGATTCGTCCCCAATCCCAGGACTATTTGGGGACTACTTTTTCCATCCCTAATTGGGGATGGATTGGGGACTGAAATTTCCGTCCCTAATTGGGGACGGATAGCATTTAGAGACGCGCGATTGGGGACTACCGCTGGTCGTTTCTAATCCGTCCCTAAACCTGTTTAGGGACGGATTAGGGACGGATTTTTCAGTCCCTAAAACGTGATTTTCTTGTAATGACACAAAATATCAAACAATAAATATATGGGTAACTTTAATATAGTTTCATACATTATAACAGTTTAAAACAACATAATCATTCATATTGCGTCTGTCATTTGTTTATGATACACTAAATAATGAAAGATTAAATATTAAATTCAAATTTAAATAAAAATATATGAAAGGTAAAGTCAAATAAAAAATAATATATATATATATATATATATATAGAAAACATTATTAATTAACTCGTTGTTTTCTAGTAGTTGTTGAATGTTCATTATTGCATCTAAACAAAGTGAGAATCATAACAAATTTTATGTCACAGCCAATAACTTCAACCATATTAAAAAATAACGAATTTCTATATTACGGGATATGATCATTGGTACAAAATACCAATTCAAATGCAAATGTAGATAACATAACCATAAAAAATCACTAGTCATTTGTACTAAGATAGAAAATTTAAAACTTTTCATTGAGAAACAACAGCCTATAATTATTGTCGTCATAATTGTGGGATCTCGAGGAATGTTAGTACCGTGGGATCATTTTTTGTACTAGGCAAAATCCCGTGCGATGCGCGGCGTTTATATTAATTTTTACAATATGACAATTATATTTAGATTAAAATTTTATCATTATAAAAATATATTTTTCTATAATATTGTATATAATAAATAATTATAAAAAATAAAATAAAAAAATGTTATATATAATCTATGACTACATCAGCCTCTCACCATTGAAAGCTGCCAATGGTTGCAACTTCAACACCCGTTGCCTCTCGATAATCATCCAGTCTTTCCCTGAGGAGCTGCACTTGCACGATGTATGGTGACCGAACTGCTATAACAGTTAGACTAACACATGCATTCATGTTCAGCAAACCAACACTTGTATTCATGTTCATCTCTTAAAGTTGAATTTATCATCTATATTGGAAGCATGACATATCATCACCTAAGCACCTTATTAACGTTATTTGTGTTTTATGCAGATATATTTAGACGCTAATGTTAAATTGCACTTTCTAACCAATATAAGGAAATATGCTTATTTTGATTTTGCAATAATATGGAAACAGAAAACATCTCGTACCTTCTTGTTGACAGGGGATTTTGTCATCAAATATCTTTGTTGCCTCCTTGGCGAGAATGTGAGGAACCCTTTGCCTCTCCTTCCTCGTTTTAACTAACCTATGATTGCTTGAAATCGATTCTGCCTTTTCACTACATGAAGAACACTCTGTCAGCGTCGTCCTCATCCGAACAATGCCTTTCCAACCAAAATCTGAAACATCAAACGAACAGTTTCCCATGTGTAAGCATCATCATCGGAATATATTTTTCACCCCATTTAAACTAAGTTTGGGTTCTAAAGTCTTCTCCAGGCCAGAAATGATCTTCACCAAATTGGAAGTATCATCCCCAAATCATTACCAGCGAGTGGTCAAAAGCTAAAACAAAGATAATAGATAATTTCTCGGCAACAATAAACCTTAATCATTTCTACCAATGCTTACTATCTTTAGAGCTCAGGTAGAGTTGTTTTTAACAACTCTACCTTTTCTTGTTTCGCCAATCGTCACCTCTAACAACTCGACCTTTTCTTTTTGTGCGTCACTCTCTGAATTTGCCTTATGCAGCAGTCAACTGTTTTCCTCTAGCTGCTTCATAACAGACTCCAGAGATTCTGAAGCACTTCTCTTCACTTTGTTTGAGTCTTTAACTTGTTTTTCTAGTTCATCCACCTTGTTCCTCCATTCTGCAGCTAAGTTGTTTGCACAATGTTGCAGCTTGGATTACGGATGATGTGCATTCTGTGTACTCATGCTCGACCACAACTTAGCCGAAAAATCTGTGGGGTTCAACAACTGAAACATCAAATAAAGTAGTTTAAGGGATCCTTTATCGTATAAAATCTAAAAAAATATTAATGGGAAAAACATCATAGTGCATTAGAGTTCTCACTTCTAACCAATCTTATGCACGAGAAGGTTCCCATGCAGGCATACCTCCATTCTTGTGCTGTATTAAATTTTTTCAAAGAGTTTTTAAAAGTGAATTATCTGTAATCCAATAAGAATGAATGCTACCAATGGTAATGCTCACCTGTAATGTTAGTAAGAGAATAACATAATCATACAATTTTTCTTGATCCATTTTTGAGCCAACAATTTCAGGCGGCATACGAGAGAGCAGCAAACAACACTGGTTGCATGGATTTGGACCCATTGACATCATAAACTCTGGGGCTGCTAGATCTGGGACTCCGTTCCATGGCATTTCTGTGGCAAATTACAAACAAAAACACAGATGATCAGATAACCCCTCTCATACAATTTTACATACACTGGGTAAATTGTATGAATCAATCATATGCATGGGTAAGAATGTTTACCAGTTCCAGGCAGTCCAGGGAGGCGGATCTTCTTTTTCTTTTTTCTTCCTGGGAAGAAAATGACATGTTATTTTGAACCAAGTTTTAACCATCTAACAATGATATGAATCTAAACTTAGGAATTCTAACAGGAATCCACAGTTGTACAAGAGCCTATACATTAAATGGATTTATTTATGTCGAATACCAATCAAAATTTGAAAAATGACTCTAAAGCATACATCTGTTTTTTTCCTATAGCCACCTAAAGGACTACTGAAATACGAAGCAATGCAATGATTACCTTGCTCTCCAGAAGCCACCTGCTGCACTACTTCTTCCTTGGGTGCTTGTGTATTATTAACCTATGAAGCCACTGCATCCTTCCCATTTAGTGATCCTTGAGTGGCTTCACATGCATCTGCAATTTTTTTCCGCTTTTACCCTTTCCACAGCAGCCTGAGGGGCGCTTGTAATCTCTCCTGTGTCTATTGCTGGCTTTACGGTTGAAGCATTGTTAATATTACTCAGAGCTGTATTATGTCCGCCTTTAGACGCAACAGAAGCATTAGGAGATAAAACCTTGGGAGGTGGGCAGCGAACGGACTCCATATCTAATATTTTATCCAAAAAAGGTAAAGCAACATTGACTGATCAAACCGAATTAGAACATGAATGGAGAAAAAGAAGAAACCTTGGACTTGGCCTGTGCTACCAGCGTTATCAGCACTGCTGTTGCCAGACTCCAAAATTCGATTTATAGTATCCCTAAGGGTCTTGTTTGGCAAAAGATCATCTGCAAGAACATCTGTTGCTCCACAGACACACATTGATTTTGCAATAATGTGATCCCTAATACCTGCATTGGAGAAGATTGAAGTGAAGCACAATATAATAACAAAATAGGATTATTATGTGTCAGAAGGAGAAGTTACATTAGTTAGAGAAGCTCTGGAAACAACATTTGCTTGTCAGTGCAGCATCTTTCATCACTTCTTTGCACAATGGACATTTTAGTTCAGATTTTGGTTGGAAAAGCAAAATAGATTGAGCAACAAGAAAATCAGTCTCCAAAACTCTACTAACTTGACGTGACTTCACTCTTCCCCCTCTCTTGTTCTATTATCAATCATATTTAAAAAAAACATTCACTCATTTTTCATATTTATTCACTCTTAAACCATGCAGTTCTAAAACGAAAAAAGCTTGAAGCTAACCTGATACTCATTCAGCTGCTCAGCGTGCTCTCTTTCTTCAACGCTCAGCGTGATCTCGCCACAAAAAAACAAATCAAGGCCTCTTTCATCCTGTGGATGGCTGTACTAGGTAAGCTTCCAACCCTTGATCGCCTCACTTATCTGGATATCGACACAACATGCAGGTTATGTAACCAGCAAATGGAGAGCCACAACCACATGTTCTTTGAGTGTGGATATGCCCAGCAAATATGGTACCAAGTATGTGACCGATTGCACATCCCGCGGACCATCATGACAATTCGCGACGCACTCACATGGCTGAGGAGAAATGCTGCTCGAGATGATTGCTTAGCGCGAGCACAGGTGTATGCCATTGCGGCCTCGATCTACCATCTTTGGCGTGTCAGAAATGGAAGCATATTTGACAACAAGCGACTTCCAATTGAGGCAGC